>KL259497.1:5855-25397 GCA_000699545.1 Podiceps cristatus
GAAAGTATCATTAAGGAACTAGTGATAAATGAGGTTGTATCATAATTATGCTGGGGGAGAGGTACTAACCTTAAATCTATGGACATATCAGTAGCCACATATGGTACAGGTGTGATATCAGACTTAATTTTTACTGAGACCTAAACAGCAGAACTAAGAAAGTGTGAAGAAAGAACATCTGTTGTGGTTTCTATCCTGAATACTGTTGAAGACTCTCCAGTGGCAATTAGTCCTCCTAGTCCACAGCTCAGTTTAGCCAAATTAGTGGTCAGAAGTATCCCCCAGCTGAATATATCTGCCTTTTTCAGACCTTTAAGGATAAAAATTTAGAAAATTAAAAAAAACCAAACAAACAAAAAACCACAAACATAACAAAAAACCCTACATAAGAGAAAATAAAATTGAACTTTGGTCCGGACTGAGTCTGCAGCAAATTACATGGTTACCAAAACCTCATTCAGTCTTACTGAAGTATTCTATAACAGACAAATACAACTCTGTAAATCATATTCTTAATAAAAGTGTAGAAGCGGTTTTAGTGACCTCAAGAGTTGAGTTAATGCACATCTTCCTACTACTCATATTCTGTATGAGGGCCAGCATCAAAACAAGTAGCACAGCTGAGAACAGAAGTATTAAATTTTCTAAATCAAACTGTTACTGTAAATCAATATAAAATGAATGGATTACAAATCTTACCCATTGAGAACATCAGCGAACTAGCTGACATGATATTTTGGAAGATACACAGATGTAACTGCATTTCACTCAGTGTCATTACTTAGACTAAGAAGGAATATAACCAATTAAGAATAAAGCAAAAGCTTAGGTATATGCCCAAAAGACTGGTCCATACAGAAATCAAAAGTTCAGCAAAACTCATTTATCCAAATTAAAAAACAGGACTCCTGGCTTATTTCTTCCACAAGTAATTACTCTGAAAGTAATAATCAAAAACTTCTGAAACTAACTATAAAGAGGATGTAGAGCATGTAAAGATGTACAATCTTCAAAATAAAACATTGCACTTCTGTTAGTGTTGACTTTTCTTTGTATATTTTAAAAATAACAGCATAAATTTTTTTATGGCTTCCCAAAACCATCACTATAAACAATTAGAATGGCAAAGGTATTGAGAGGCTTGTTCCAGAGAGTTTTAGTGAAAAAACATCTAGAAGCACTGAAAAGGAAGCACTCAGAAAAGATGTGAACTAGGAAAGGAAAACCAAAGTCCCCATAGAGTAAGACAAATTATCTTTCTGCTGCTGACTAGCCAAGGAAGAAAAGATTGGCATCAGGGTCAGAGAGAGCTGAACACAATATGAGGCATACGAAATTGTACACTCTAGCAAAGCAAACTGAAAACCAAGCTAAGAGAAAATGCACTTTTCCTTACTGGATGTGTAAATTACTTTGAGAGAAAAGAGTCATTTTCCAGATACCTTTAAACACAACTGAGAAAGGATGGTGGATCAAATCACAAGAACAGAATATAGTACAGGAAGCAGAAAACAAAATTCTTAAAAAGAAAATACATTTTGAATATTCTTACCATTTAAAAAGCACTAACAAGGAAAGAGGTTTGATACATGCTTTACTCACAAGCTTTTTCTACTTACCTTGGGACACCTCTCCTGTATGAAAATCAGAAGTATGTTTAGACCAAAGTTCCATAGACATAGTCAGGGCTGACTGAAGGTCATTCTCTAAAACACAAAGAAACCCAGTAGAGCAGGACTGTATAAGGCAATCATTGTAATTAAGCTCACAGCTAGTTTTCTTGCTTTGGGGGATAGTAGGTAAACAGGTGACATTGTTTATTCCATCAACACAAAGAAACCCAGTAGAGCAGGACTGTATAAGGCAATCATTGTAATTAAGCTCACAGCTTCTTCCCTGAAAAAGATTTTTTAAAAAAAAGCCATTTTTGAAGGCAATTTGCATTTCATAGTCACGTTAGGTCGGATTATTGCAGTTTTCTTGCTTTGGGGGATAGTAGGTAAACAGGTGACATTGTTTATTCCATCAACACAAAGAAACCCAGTAGAGCAGGACTGTATAAGGCAATCATTGTAATTAAGCTCACAGCTTCTTCCCTGAAAAAGATTTTTTAAAAAAAAGCCATTTTTGAAGGCAATTTGCATTTCATAGTCACGTTAGGTCGGATTATTGCTTTTCTTTGATTTTATAATGTTGTTCCCTTGTATTAAGCTGTCAACACTTTTAAAAGCAAATCTAATCATGTGGAAAATACTGCTTATCTAATTTGATAGTATAGTTTATATTTTAAATTTTAACTAAATGATATTTTGACTCTGACTTAGTATTACAAATTATCAATAAAAAGAACTTCCCCACAGATTTGTAATTGCAAAGTATCAAATACAGTATTGTCACCAGTAATAAAAAGTGGTTGAAATAATGACCTTCAGTTATCATGTAGTTATCCAGAAAACAGGGGACTTAGCTATCTAAAAACCTGCAGTTTGTTCTGATTGTCAAGTTAATGCTCTTTCTTTTTGTAAACCACAGCTCAGTATTTGTTGCCTGTTGTTACCAAATCTTCACTCAGCACCTTGTTAATACATTAAGTTCACAGATAGCTCTTAGAAAAGTATAGTGGTAGTCTCAAATTGGACCTCACACTCAGTTTTTATTTTTTATTGAGACTAACAATTCATGTGAAACCTGAAATATCCTTCTTAGTAATAAATTAGAAATGGTCATATACAGTGGTCTGTAAAAAAGGCGAGAAATAATGCATTTCTTTTATAGCAATGATTATGTGAATTAAATGCATTCTTGAACTGTGAAATAAATATATTCTGAAGCCAGGCCTGGGTTCATTTTATTTTCACTTCTCTTGTAATGAACTAATGGGCTACATGAAGAGATACATCTAACTTAGCTAACCTTGAAGGTTCCTACATGTCTGGATAGCCATTTAAAACACCCACAGTGTTATCCCTGCAAGACATGCATCTCTGCCAACATACCATCTAGCATGTAACCACACATAACCACACAGAGCTTTGGGATGGAATCAATGGAATTTTTGAATCGGCTTGTTCATGATTTCTTCATCACCATTTCCAGGCTATGTAATATAACCACAGTTTTAGCTCTTTTGATGCCTCTTACCATATTCTGCTTTAGACAACTGATGACTGAGATTAGTCTTGAGGCCAACCATATTGTCAGGCCTTGGAAACCCTAAACAACTAGTGGTTAAGTGTAAAGAATATCCTGCACTCACTTTTTGCTAACTAGAATGTCTTAAGCATCCAAGTCCTGTTTTCAAAATAAAGCATGCTAACTAGATGGAGATGTTTCCCTCTCTTTGAAAGAAAGTAAGTCTGATCTCTCCTTGAGGCTTCTAATTTGCAAGCCAGTTTACTGCCTTCTCTGAATAGATGCCATATGAAGACTGGAAAATAATGCAAAGCTGTAAAGAGATCTTCTAGAAGCTAGCTGATGCCGTGCATAAATCTCAGTTTTCAATCTTACCTCTAACTAGTGTAAAATGGTTCTGCCTTTCTTGGGGGGCGGGGCGGGCGACAAAGACAGAAGACACATAAATAGTGGACAAATCAAAATTTTACTGCTTATGTATTAGTGAACTATTTATTCTGTCAGCTGAAAAATCCACAAAGACAGCCCAGAAAGGGTATGAAAATTAAAAACTAGCAGTGTGGTCAATATTCAAATCTGACTAAGTCTTTGAAAAAGATGTTTTCTGGGTTATTTGTTGATAAGAAGAATGTATAAATATCTCAGGGATGAGTTAGAATTGTTTGTGGGAGTGTTCATTGACTCATGTCAAAACTACACCAGACTTGGCCTAACAAGTTCATGATATCTACTTCTGTATGTCCACATCTAGCTATATACATCGTTCAGTATGCCTCAGAGCCTGGAAGTGTTCTGTTTCTTCATTAAGCAGCACAGACATAAAGTTTAAAATTTAGGTGTCACGTAGTGACTATAAGCATGCCAGAAGTCTCAACTCCCATTAAAGTCAGTACAGATTCTGAGGGAGTTTACTGCTTAAATCTGCATGTCTAGTATCACTTTTGGAATTGCTGAGTATCCTGTCTGAGTCCCAGCTGACAAACCAGGAGCTGTAGGTTTCACACAGGTCCTATGTCGTTCTAACTGCCATATGAAGGTATAGTGGATACTCTATAGACATTTTTGTTAGGCAACCAAATCACACTCTTAGTCAAGAAAGTCAAGAAAGCTCCAGAAGCTAATTGATCACCCTAATTCAGACCCGGGACTGGATTTGGAAACCAAATTATTTTGGCATGCTCTCGTATCTCTGAGGTAGCTCGATGGTGTTGGCAGATGTAACACAAAATCCGCAGAAAACTCAGTCTTCTGTGTGGTAGCAGGAAGCTGGGGAAACCTCAAAATGGCATCGGACACCTAGGTTTAGGCTTTAGGTGTCTGGGCAATCAAACAACCCTTTAGACTGCACTGACCACAGCAAGTAGGTCTCCATTTAGAATAATGTGAGTATAGGCACTCAGTGCACAGATAGGCACCTATATGAATTCAGGTATCTGCATCTCAAATTGTATCCCAAATCACCTGCTAGATCCAGAAAAGGCTTGCTAATGTTGGAAACAGCATTTAGACTGCAAACAATACAAAAAGATCTTGTAATCTTTCAAGATATGCATTCTGATATTTTTTTTATACTTCTGTGATTTTGGTTGTACTTAGAATACTGGGGAAGTGGTGAAAAATTAATATAATACTTGTAACCCCAAGTAAAATACTGTGAAAAGCACTTAACTGGTATCATAAATGTTTTAATGATGTTGAAATATTATGATGTTAGCCTCAGAAATTTAATTCTCAGTGCAAATCACATTGATGCATTGAAGAAATATATTATTTGAATACTATAAACTACGGAAGCCTGATATCCTGTAAAGTGTGTCTCATGTTAAACATTGAAGAGCTATGATTTCTGACTGAAGCTTCTCCTGCAGCTGGGGTACATGTAAGAAAATTCAAGTAAATTCTTTAGTGCTCAATACACACAGGCTTATTGCACACTTTCCCTTAGACAAGATGCATAAATAGTATCTCTCCTCTACCTGGCTAGCTATTTACACAGAATTTGGAGCAACTTATATTTTCTGACATCTCCATCAACACTATTAAATTAATTTATGGTATTAGGAAACAATAGGAGGTGCAGGAGAAAAACAGGCAGAAATGCAGACATAGAAACTGAAATCACTTCTCTTACAAGTATTTTAAATCATTCAGTGTTTATCATGGAAGAAGTTAAATTGAGGTTTTGGGAATGATTTAGATACATCCATGCTTGTTTCAATCAAGTTCTTAATTTGTTTTGGCAAGCAGATGAGCTATCTGGTAAATTCATGGCATCTTATAAAACCACTCTCTGTATTGATACTCCAAAGCACAAAGGAACAGCAGGCCAATTTATATGTTGAATTTCCATACAATCATAAAAAAAAATATTCCTCTTGCTCCCACACATAGCACAAATGATCAGTTTGAATAAGATTTCTGTCTAATAATCTTTCTTAGTCCTGTAAAACTTATGTTTCAGTTTGACTTTCACTGTGACAAATTAGTGCATTTTTATTACTACTACATGCAATGGTAAAGAGCATTTGATTATGATTTTATGACTCATAGAAACAAAGCAGATGTGGATAACCTCCACTGTGCATGAAGGGTACATTAAATAGTCATAGATAAATTTCATAGCCTTGAAAATGTCTGTAAATGCTTTAACAGTTTCCATGCAAGCAGATGCTGCAGATTTGTATTTAGAAGTAGGTATATCATAAAATCATAGAATGTTTTGGGTTGGAAGGGACCCCCAGAGCCCATCTAGTCCAACCCCCTGCAGTGAGCAGGGACACCATTACCCAGATCAGGTTGCTCAGAGCCCCGTCCAACCTGGGCTTCAATGTTTCCAGGGATGGGGCATCCCCCACCTGTCTGGGCAACCCGTTCCAGTGCTTCACCACCCTCATTGTGAAGAATTTTTTCCTTACATCTAATCTAAGCTACACTGTTTCAGCTTGCAACCATTACCCCTTGTCCTATCACCATTGTCCCTACTGAAAAGATTCTCCCCCTCTTTCCTATAGGCCCCCTTTAAGTACTGAAAGGCTGCAATCAGGTCTCCCTACCGCCTTCTCTTCTCCAGGCTGAACAAGCCAAGTATATGTCTACAGATGTTTCCATTAAAAAAAAAAAAAAACACACCAAAAAAACCCACAAACCCTCCCCCCTAAACCCCAACATTTATTCCATATACCACTGGCTATGCTTTTCTTCTCAAAATTTATGAGAAAATCCATGATCCATACTTTACGATCCATACTTCAAATAGCATTACAGACATAGATGACAGAAGTACAGATTTACTTAACACGCACTGTAGCTGGAGTTCCTTGTATACTTATTTCTCTGGGAGTTCCACTGTTTCCACCCCACACTTATTTAGGGTTAGGAATCAGAACCTGTCAAGGGCCTACCAAATGCACACCTTGAGATGTTTAGACCCTGACTCCTTATCTTTCATACTGATGATAGGCACATTAAACATTTTTTCTGTTTTGGTTTGTTTGGTTTTTATCTTTCCACATTTTCTTTCTCTACTGTGGGCTTCCCAAAGCATAGTGGAATCTGAGGGACTGAAGATGAAACAGTGAAAAATGGAAAAAAAGCAAAGACAATACACCTTAAATTCCAGCTACTTCAGAGGTTTGTTACTTTTCCTTCTGTAAGGGCTTTTATACAAGATACTGTACAGTTAACACACTAATAAAAAAGCTGCCTCCATGGGTGAAATATCTATCTGGCTCCATCACCACTGCACCATTAATGAATACAGGAAGAAAACAAGCAGAGTTTGCATCTAATAATTCACCAAATATACCATTCCAACTTCTGTCAATGAGCAACTCAAAGACTCCTTAAGCGAGGATAACATTCGTAACAATAATTTAAATAATGATGAACCTATCTTCCCTTTAGCCCATTTTTGGACTTACTTGTACTTTCAGTCTCTACATGGAACATTGACTTGTACCTATTAATTTTGCATTCAGTGAAAAAATAATTTCTTTATACACATTTTAAGCTTCCTCTCTGATGGCTTTTGGGTGCTAAGAAGATTTTTCAGTGAGAAATAAATACTAAAAAAATAGCGTAATTGATCTTTTTTGTTACAGTTGTTCATATAGGAGAAGTATAAATACTTAATGAACAAAATGAGATTATTTTAATGTGAGCTTCTGACTGTTTTCCACATAAAAAGACTGTGTCCCTCACCTGATATATCTTTCATCATCACCTGCCCCTATGTTGAATACCAGTCTGCTTTTGAAGACAAAAGAAAGTATTTGCTATGGACTGTGGGGAAGTATCAACTGTACCCATTGTACTCTGTAAAAAGCATCCTACAAAAAAAGTCGTATTCATTCTAGTGGGCTAGTCTCTTTCTTCTTATGATAGTCTGTCAGTAAATTTAGTCAGATAACATGCATTATTAAAATCCATTTTCAACCTACCAAGCCCTTATGGTAAAATACAGATTTTACAAAATTGTGGGCAAATACTGACTGCAACTGGGAGAAATTCCGGTGACTGGAAGAAAGCATATATCACTCTTGCCTTCAAGAAAGGCATGAAGGAAGATCCAGGGAACTACAGCCAGTCAGCCTCACCTCAATTCTGGGAAGCTGATGAAGTAATGGCACCTGGAAACAATGTCTAGGCCCAGGAAGGACAAGAGGATGGTTAGGAATTGTTGGCAAGGACCTAATGAAGGGGAAATAGTGCTTTACTAACCCAATAGCCCTCTATGATGATGATGAAAGAAGAAAAAATTTGATTTACTGATGAAAAAGTGAAGGAGAAATTTACAGAGGACAGGATGCCCTGGAGCAGGGAGTATGAGAAACAAAGCCATTGGATAAGGAAGCCTAATCAAGGGGCCCGAGGATGGCACAACCTTGCTTGAGTCCTTGAATTTGTAACTGAAAGAGCATTCCAGAGAAGATAAACAGGAGGTAAACAGAACTCAGAACTCTGTGTGAACTTAGCTCATCAACAGAGTAAAACTCACACCCCTAGGTTGTAGTAGCCCCCTACTCACAGAATCCCCTTCCCCATAGAGCATGTGTAGTAAAATAAATGTGTTCTGTGCCTTTAAGTAGAGATGAGAAATGTAAGGACCAATGGGCAAAAAGGGTAACTAAGCATAACTGTGAAAGTACTGATAACAGTTGTTCAAAGTGTATAAATGTTAACCGTATGTTAGCCAGGGTGTGCTAGCTTTGTGGAATTACTGCCTAGCACCTCTTTGCTCAAGTATGGATTAAATTAAAATACCTCTGTTCTGTGTGTATATTGGCATTTTGCACACCAGGTAAACAAACCCACTTGAGGGACAATGAGATGACTTACTTGATGGATGAGGGGAAAGCAGTGGATGTTGTCTGTCTCAACTTTAGTGAGGTTATCAACACTTTGTTTCATAACATCCTCAGAGACAAGTTGGTGATGCATGGACTAGATGAATGGACAGTAAGATGGACTGAAAACTCTCTCAACTGCCAGGCTGAGTTCAGTGATCAGCAGCATGAAGTCCTGCTGGAGGACAGTCATTAGTGATGCACCCCTAGAGTTCATACTACGTCCAGTACTACTCAGGTTCTTCAGTAATGGATGACAGGACAGAGTGCAAAGTTTCCACATGATACAAAGTTGGGGGGAGAGGTTCATACGCCAGAGGAGTATGCTGCCATTTATACTGACCACCAGAGGCATAGAGAAGTGTGCTGACAGGCATCTCAGGAAACTCAGCAAAGGGAAATACAAAGTCCTGTAACCAGAGTGCAATAACCTGATGCACCAGTATATGCTCAACACACTAGAAAGCAGCTTTGCAGAGAAGGACCTAGGGGTCTTGGTGAATGACAAATTGCACTAGCCAGCAATCGGCACTTGTAGCAAAGACCAGCAAAATCCCGGGCTGCATCAGGAAAAACATTGCCAGGAGGTTGAGGGAGGTGGTGAGGCCACATCTGGAATATTGCATCCAGTTCTGGGCTTCCCAGTACAAGACAGGGATGGACTTACTGAAGAGAGACTAGCAAAGGATAAAAAAAGATGATTAAAGGCTGGGGCACCTCTCATATGGGAGGAGCTGAGAGAGCTGGAATTTGTTTAACCTGGAAAAGAGAATGCTCAGGGCCTGGGTTCTCATCAATGTTTATTAATACCTGATGGGAGGCTACAAGGAAGACAGAGATAGATTATTTTCAGCAGTGCTCACTTCAACAGTGAAGGGGCAATGGGCAAAAGCTGAAATACAGGAAAACCTTTCTGAATATAAGGAAACACTTTTTCATTGTGAGAGTGACTGAGCACTGGAACAGGTTGCCCAGAGAGGTTGTGGGGTCTATTCTTGGAGATATTTAAAACCCAATTGAACGTGGTTGTGGACAACCTGCTGTAGCTGACCCTGCTTTGAGCAGGAAGCTGGACTACATGATCTCCTGAGGTCCCTTCCAACCTCAACTATTGGGCTATCCAGCATCTTCTTCAAAGTACCTTATTAAGGTACTTTACTTGCTGAAACAAAGTAACATCTTGACCAAAATAAACATGGGTGTATCTAAACTATTCCATCACCAATTTTTTACCAAATTTTTATTTTACCAATATTTTACCTGTAAAAAACAACACTAAAATGCCTTTCTGTTATATTCTCAAGAGGACAAATGTTAACTCTAGCACTGACTGATGTGTGAATGAGAGAACTTGGGACAGCACACAGAATCCAATGAGTGTTTTATAATTTTCCTTATTTCTCCTCTGTTTTCTTCACAGAAGATACAATCCTTGTGGAAGTCAGCCACATTAGTATTTGTACACTAGAGAACTGACCTGTGGTGAAATATGAATCCACTGCTGCATTCAAACTGACTTTTATCCTCCATCTATTATTCTGCAGAGGAACTTGAGAAAAGTTAACTGATTTAGAGAAAACCTCTGCGTCCACACAATCCTTTCTGTGTGGATTTCTATAGGGATATCTTACATAGGTAACATACTGGTCTCAGAATGATGATTTTGCACTGTAAGCAAATAGGGGAGGAGCAATGGAGAAGCTGATGGAACTTTTAATGTTTAAATCTAGAATGTAGGGGTATTTTACTTTTTCTCATTTAAATTAACACCAGCAGTGAGTCCTAGCCAAAATAAAACAACAAACAATCCCAAGGATGCCTTTCCACTGCTGGTTTCAGATATAATGAGTCCCCAGAGCCTAGGAAAGACTTATGGTTATATTAAGGTTCATGAGGTTACAGTGAATCCTTTCTCCACGTTGTGGATTGTGGCCAACATGGGTGCAGTCTCAGGGAACTCACAAATTCTTATTCTGGAAGTGGATGTAAACTTCCTGAAAATATGGCAGTTTCAGTTTCAGGACTTAGAAATGTCCTGTGATAAAAGCATTAACACAACAATCTTCTAGTATTTTAGACTTGAATGTATTATTATCAAGGTCCTGCTCAGCCTCATAATTTTTTGCAATCCAGCTCTGCAACCTCTTCCTTCACACTCACAGATTTAGCTCTGTGTGCTCAAGGTTGGTTCTGATACAGTGCAGCTGTGCAACTTTGGATCTGGCCTGTGGTGAGAAGAGCTAAGCTGTGAGAAGGATGTGTGAGATGTCTCAATTGGGGCATTCATACCTGAACTCAGAAGCTGCATTTACACTTAGGCCCTTGCGCTTGATCCTTGGCTGAGCTTATAATAAAGCTAAAGCCTGCTATAATAAGCCCAGTACTTTGTTGATCTTGACCTTGCCCTGCTGCCTTGACTTCCTGGCTTAACCTGAGATCTCCCTTGTGATCACGGACTTGCCTTGCAGTACCTGGCTTTCTGGAAGAACTTTTTGGACGGTTACCACCATCACTGGTCTTGCTTTGCTATCCTTGTTTGGGTACTGTGGGACTCCACCCCTTGCCTGTAAGGTCATCGCCCCTGCCTACCTTGCTGCTATCCTTGGCTCCTGGCCTGCCTTCCATTGTGGAGCAGCCCACTTTACACTTGTGCTCCTCGACATCTGCTATCACCCACAGCTGTACTGGGGATCTCCCTGAGAGAATGGTCATGGGGCAGAGATTAATATGGTGCCTTAGAAGAAGTAAGGACATAAGATTTTTTCACTTTTGAGAAAAACTTTTTTTTTTCCCGTTTTATTACTTGGTTAGTTTTCCCCTCGTTGATTGTAAATGAGAATCTTCTGCTGTAGAAAGAAGCCCTGAATCTAGCTAACATCTGAAAAATTGTTAATTTCTCTCTTGACTTTGTTGCACAGATTTTGTGAAGGTAAATCTGGCATAAAAAGGCAGTGGCAGCATGGAAATTTCAACCTTAGATGAATACAGCACTGGAATTTAGCCACCCTCAAAGGATACTTTTGATATGTTAAACAGAGAGAATAAAACATAGGACCAAAGCCCACAGAGTCAAGTATTCAAAGGAATTGTTTGATTTAGTTTGACTTATTTTCAAAATATCTGTGTATGAAATAGTTTCAAGTATGAGTTATCTTAGTATGTAAAAATATGAATTGGTATGTGAAATATTAATTGATATGTAAAAAAAAATAGAGTTCAAAAATACAACTCTGACAACTGACAAAACCATTACATGCACTCACACTTTTCCACTTTTTGTGGATATTAGGTTACTATTTCTCTGAAATATTAAAGCTCCTGTTAGTAAACAAACAAACAAAATAAAGAACAGTTACTAAAATACTGTATTTTTCGGCAAGACCGGGGTTTATCTCAGTGAGGTTAAAAAGGAAGGGGATTATACACAGTATTTGCTCTTCAACAATGAATAGTCAGGGTAAGGGAAGGAGAAAAAAAGAATGTTAGCATCTCACCACAAATCCAGGCTTGCAAAAACAGGAATAACCGAAGCTGGGGTCATTCTGAACACAGATGCCATGTATGCAGGGGCTGGATATGCACTCATCAACATCCAACTCACAATGGAGGCCTTCCCATCCTGTCAGGAAAAAAAGAAAAAAATGAAAAAAACAAAAAAAACCCCAAAAAATGAAACAACCCCCCCCCACAAACCCAAAACCAAGACTCATTGAAATCTAAATCCATTTTTTCAATGTCAATCAAAAAAAGATATGGGTAACTATAATCAATCTTCACATACATATAAATATATAGTATAGGATGAGTATGAACTGTTTTCTGCTGTGGTTTCTCAAAGTAGAAAAAAAAAAATTAACAATAAACAAACACAACCCAAACTATTTTACAATTATACTTGACTGAATATCTATTAGGGAAGTTAGTATTTGCTGAATTCTATTTCTGCAGAGACCTAAGTAAGCAAATAAAAGTAAAATCTGAATATTTTCTTTCATTACTGAATTAACTGGCTTGATGGGTTGCTCTTCACCTACAGAATTATCTGTATTGTTCTGTCTTTTGTGGCTAAGAACTGGTAAGGGTTAAATGGTCCCTGAAAGCCTCTTATTCCAGATCTTCATATGCAGCAAAAGCCCTATTTTTTTCCAAAATTTAAGCTGAAATAGTATGGAATTTCCTATCTTAATTTTTGACCTTTTTATCCTGTTCATTAAATTTGTGCATTATTTCCATACTGTGGAAGAAAAAAATGGAGGTTTAGACAGATTAAAACAGTCACAGCTACACAAAATAAAATAAGGAAAAAAAAGTTAAATAGAGAAACTCTGAGATGGATTACTGTACCAGATCAATGTGGAGGACAATTCCTGAGCAAATACAGGTCTGCTTTTTAATCTATCAGAATATTATCTTCTTATCCTTCAATACTTAGATTACTGGCATTTTTGTTAATATGCATTTCTTATAAATATCTCCTGTACAACTAAGTACGTCTATAAATTAGAGACAAAAACCGATCTAGACCTGGTTTTAGATTACATAATTTGAGCCTGCCTTGAACTTGCTCCTCAGAGGCTAAACTGGACTGGAAGCAGGCCATTTGCTTGGTAAATAACAAACCCAGAATTTTGTAAAAAATGCCTAGTTATTGAAGAACACCAGATCTTCTGCTGTGGTACTCCCACCACCCATTACAGCTTTGTTATTTCTCCAATTAAATTTTCCCATATCTAAACAAACAAACCAACCAACCCCCCCAGACCTAAAAAAACCCCAGCAATCCTTAGTTGATACAAATCTAGTTGCCCCTGTCCTCCACTTGCCTTGAAGCATGCATCAAATGGACCCACCAGTTACATTCCAGTCCTGCTTTAGCTGTCCTGGTAGCAGTGCAGCCTGCCCTAGCTAAGGACCTCCACTGTGAGGCTGCTATTATATCCAACAGCTGCTGTTGTCTGAGATGCTGTTAGAATCCAGTTTACATGTCTCTGTGCTGCTTCTGCACCTGAACAGCCTGCAGCTGCAGCCACAGATCCTGAACATGCATCTATTATTCTAAGGGTATGAGGCCTGCTACTGGGACAATAGCTGACAAAATTCATGATCCATTACAGAATGGATCTGTCAGAGCTAAATCAGTTCCCTTTTCTGGTGTCACATGTTGTCACCAGATGCTTCATTTTGTTCTCTGGAGGTTTTGGAAAGCTGCAATCATCTGCCTTGTTCTTACTTCTGCCTTGCTACTATCCCTCATCCATTTCATTAAATGACAACTGCAGATCTGTTGCTGGATATCGCAGACTTTCTGACTTGTGGAAAGTTCTTTCCCATACTTGCCTATACAGATCCAAAAACACTCAATCCTGTCTCCCTATTTCTATAGGTGAAGCTTAGCAGACAAATCCAAGACCTATTATATGTGAATAGTAGTAGCCTGCAACAAAAGCAGATTTGTTCAGAGCGCTTCTACTTTCTAGCACTGGAAGATATTTTTTCTTTATCATCCAATCCCTTCCTTCAGTTGTGCAATTTTCCAAAAAGCTATTCCTCCAAAAGGTTCCCGTCTGTTCAAATTCACTCCAAGTTGTAACATTCTCATCTCTTCAGCTGTTTCAGAAGCTGTATAACTCAAATAACATTTGAAAATACCACATTAATTAAAAAAACTCAAGGTATGTAACCATGATACATATACCTAATGCATATAGTTCCTTCACTGTTTCTTTTCCTGGTAAACAAGTCATGCAGAGACCTTTCACCCCTACAAATGAATGCTATTATTAAAAGAAGCGTAAAAGAAGTTTGCACTTGGGTTCGAAGGTGGTTAAATCATGTTAGCAGCAGGAGTGAGTTCCAAGGCCCCAGAGAAGCTTCTCCTACTTATACCAAGCATTTCCATGTACAGTTGCATACAGCCAGCAGTTGCAGTCCTTGACTGGCAAGCAATTTTTAAATGTCTATATTAAAATATATTTAAAATATAACTAGCTTTAAAACTAAGGAAAAAAATTGAACTCAACAATATTCTGTGTGAGACACTGTCATGACAAAAAAAAAAAAAAATCTTTTAAATTTTTAAGTCATCTGTATTGGTGAAGTACTATATGGCCATATGCAGTACCAGCACATACAGTTTTATCCAGGTGGAATTCCCACTGTGTAACTGCACTGAGAGGAAAAACCATATTTAGTACTGAACACAGGTCATGACTCAGACTTTTAAGATCAGAAGGAACAATTATGATCATGAATTCTGACACTCTGTATAACAAAATCCAGAAATTTTTCATTCAGTTCATACATCAAGAGTAGAGTGTCTTTCTGCATTATTGAATATCTCAGACATAAAAAACGTTGCTATAATAATATTAATCTGTGAGCAAGTTGGTCCTAAAATTAATTAGGCTCTAGTAAACCAAAGATATTTCCATTAAAGTCTTACGTATTAGACCATCATTCCTCAGTACTGATTAAACAAACAATCCATCCATATTGACCCTCATTATAAATGTTCATGTTCTTGCTTCAGTATCTTGCACAGATTTATTTTTTTTTTTTAATTACATGTAGTTTTGTAAACGGCAATAGGGACACCTCAAAACAAAAAAAAAAAATAAAATCTGATGTTATTAATATTCATTATGTGTTTTTAATGAAAAACAAGCATGGATATAAATCTATGTAAGAATTATATGAACAGTTTGCTAGCAAGACTGCAGTAAAGTTTTGTGCAATACATATATATATGGTCACTTGACTCCAGGACAGTTTATCAAGAGCTTATTGTTTATAAATGGTAACTAACAAGGTGAACATACCTCGGTACACAGAGAATAAGCAGATCAGATGTATGAAGATATCATGGGTGAACAGAATATTTATCTTCTAGAATATATCTAAATCATCTCCAAAATAATCACTAAGAAATCTTCGATCAGCCCTGGGGCAGATGCACTCACCCCGGTAAGGGCCAGAGCTCTTCAGGGCAGCAGCCCGGAAACGAGGCTTTCAGGCCTCATTTTCGCGCCTCTGGCACCCTGCCGTGGTCGGTTGTCGCCAGACGCACTCCTCGGGTCTGGTGCCGCCCGCCCGCCCCGTGGCCGCTCACTCCTCCCTGTGGTGGGAGCGGGAAAGGTGGGAGCCCGCGGCGAGCAGGCGGGGCCCTCAGCCAACAACTTGCCTCAGGTGAGAGAAGCTTCTGCACCGCTGATGATAAGTGACCACAGCTCAGATCCCACCAGGCTACAAAGGAGCCCCTGCCAGAATCCCCCTTGAAGTGATTTACCTCAGAGCAGTGGGTCTGTGATCTGAAACTCTCCCCTTGGGTTAAGAAACTGCTGATGATTGAGTGCCCTCGCCTCTTTTGGTGAGTGACTATTCTGGATTGTTGAGTGAGCCCTCACCCCCTTCAGGTCTGCAGTACTCTTTTCTGGGTACCCTGGAGAGAGAGTTTTTCCCCTTTGTGAGTGAGCTTGTGCACACTTTGATTCATCATTCTCGTGTTTTGCTGTGCAGTAATAACATACCCAACTGGTATGTCAAACCTATAATTTGCTAAATGTTCTCAGAGTGTCATTTTGGTTACTCTGTTGTTTCATTGGTTTTGGTGGTTTGGCTTTGGTCATGAATTAAACTTTGAGTTTATTGTCTGTGTGGAGTCGTTTTAGTGTACCTCTCTGTCGAGTACCATCAACAAAAACATTGAGCACTGCAGATAAGTACATTAGGAAACAATAGGTATACCTCCCGGAACTTCAGTTTTACAGTTTAAGTATTAGTATTCTTAAATTAAGAGTAACTGAATTATGGAGCAGTATGCTTCAAGGCAGTTATTTATACCCTACTTATGCTGACAAAAGTTTCTTTGTTAATAGACAAAACAGGAGACAGCGAGGAGTCCTGAACAGATGAAATTTGTGATTGTGTGACTATGCAGGTTAATTGTGGCCTTTGCTTTTGTACAAATACTAAACCCCTAATACCTTCCTAAGTCACAAGATCTGTTTAAGTTGATCTATGTTAGTGTAAGAATGCAGCTCCCACTTTTTTTAGAAAGTGCTTGTTTTCATTCTATGTATAATTGTTCAGAAAATTTCTTTTCATCAGCAACAACCAGCATGGGTATGTGTGACAACAACAACAATAATAATAGATGTTAGTTAAAATGTTCAGGATTTATTTTCAGGCAACTTATTCTGTAGCTAAATTACCTACTCACTATACAGTGCCTACTTGACTGCTTGGACAGTAAGCTACATTAGTAAAGATCACATATAATAAATGTAGGTCTAGGTAATTCTTCAGACTCATTTAATGAGATGATTTTAGTTTTAAAACTTTATAACATGCTTATGAGTTAATTCTCTTTAGATTTCATTCAAAAAGATTGTCAAAGAGATAGTTATTATTTTTTGTACGTTGTAGGTTATCTACAAATAAAAAGCTTGATATAGTTTTCCAGTTTTCTCAGTAACAACACTGATAATTCAAAACTATCATTGTTCAAGATTGTTCTGGCAGGTGTCAGTTACCTTGTTGACATTTACAAGTGTATCCATTGATACGATCCTCACAGGTTGAGCCATGTAGACAAGGTGATGAATTACACTCATTAACTTCTATTTCACAAAACTGTCCAGAAAATCCAGCAAGACACCTGAAGCAAACAACATTCCAAAGTGTTATACTTTATACATAATCATCAATTTATACATAATCATCATATAAAATATACTTAGAGTGGAAAAAATGTATAAATTATGTGCATTAACAAGGCACCACCTCATATTTCTTTCTGTTTTAAGGAGTATTTTACTGGAACTCCTCCAAGTTTCTCATTGTAATCCATGGTGATCTTTCAGGGGATTTATGATGGCAAAAACCATCTACAAATTTCACATCTGGATCATAATCAAGCCTAACAGTCTCAATTACAGTTTACCAGTTCTTGCAAGGTGAGTACAAACCTTTCTTAATGTACTCTTGAGAGACTGTTTGACTACTAAACCAGTTTATTTAGATAAGTAACTGCAGTCTATGTTTGGAAAACTGCTTGTTGAGAAATGTTGCACCATTATATGTAGCTACAGCATAAAAGCTAACCTTCAGGGACAATGTTTTCATTATCACTCTAGTCATCAAATAGTAGTCATCTTGAAAAAAACTCTTCTGCATTTTTATTGTTGTAAATCCTATGTGATCATTAATAGCAAAACAGTTTTGTATGATTTCAACATATAACTATATAACTGACCCAAATGGTCTCACAAGACTAATGAAGCTCAGAAATCTTACTAATCTCATTATTGAGACACATCCTTGCATAGATACACGCAGCTTTCCAGATACACTCAAATACATTCTTCAGAACATCGCCCCATAATGGTATTTACGACATTTACTCTTTTGAGATGTGTTGTACACGGATATATTTCATGTGAGACAGTGTATTCAGAACCTCCTATTAGCAACCGGGTGGTGCACATCTTGCGCGTTGTCTTGGCTCTAATGAAGAGCATAAAACTTTATGCCCCACTTAGAGGAAGATAAGTACATTAACAAATTACCTTTGAGTAAATTAGAATACTCATGTCACGTCTCAAGGTACTACATTGTGCAAATACAAAACACATGATTAGAATGAAGTATCTTCAGCATCTACCTTAGCTTTATACATCCTCAAGCAAAAGGGAAGGAGAATGGACCATGGAACAGGTATGTGTAACACTTCCTGAAAAATCATTACACCATGTATTGGAAATTGTTTTGTTTTATTTCTGCCTTAACTGTTAGAATATATTTGTTTCACTTTATATGGAATAGACTCTGGGTAATGGGAATTTGGAATCTACCGAGACAGTGACAGCAGAACAGATTTGCCAAAGTCTCCATCAGCTACAGATGACAGTGATGTCATACTGCTTGGAAAATGTACAAACTGATGCACAGATTACTGTATTTCAAATACCTAATTATAACATGTGAGATAAAAAACATGGACAAGGCTTAGTGAGTGAGCCTTAAGGCCACCTGAATAGCTCTTTGGCCATAAAACATTAAGCAAAATACACTGAGAAGATACAGTTTGGCTTTTCATCCTATAGGCAAATGTCAAAGCCTAGGATTTAGAACTGAATTCATCCTACCTAACTTCACATACTGTAATAACACAGGGATTCTCCTATGCTCACTGGAATAATTGGTGCAGAGGATGATTCTGTTCGCTGAAAGCTTAAAACAATTTTCTGCAGATACCTTCGTCTTTCCACTGCCTATATACCATATATAAAAAAAAAAAGTGTTTTCTCACACATATAGGAAGAAGGAACAGAAGGATGAATGCCTGTAAAACAATGCAAGGCATATTCTACTCAGACAAAAGGCAACTAGATACAGGGAATACTGGGACAGTTTAAAATCCATTTAACTTTATACTTCAGTGTGCATATAGTCATTTCACTTAAAAAAAAATAAAAAGTGGCTACAACATAAACTGGAAGAAATATACATGTATTATAAACATTCTGGACAGAGTAACTACACTTATGTGTACCTGAGGTGAGCGGGCTTGGTTTTTTTAGGCTGTGAAACTCAAACACTGAAGAAAAACTTAAAGGTCTTTTAAAGAAATCTCCTGTTGGTAGCTTCAAGTGGGCACATTTTTACATGTGATGTGTATATTTGCTAAAAGCCAGGTAAAACCAGTAAAGTCAGCAGCAGTTTATAGAGTTACTGTGGTCATAACTGGTTGGAGCAAGAGTGACTAGTGGAGCAGGTTGATACAAATCCAACAGAGAGAAGAAATAGAATGGAATCAGCTTCTTCGGATGTTTTTCTTCTCTGCAAGGCTTGAGACTTCAGAGTCAATGACTATATAGCCATGGGCCTAACTCCAAAGTAGAATAATGGAGCTATAACATTAAGTATATATATACTTATATGTATAAATGTTTGTAACAATAATCTATTTTGTATGGAAAACTTTCCAAATATTTATTAAGTGTATAATACAATATAGAGAGATGGTGACACCACTGTGGTTTAACCCCAAATGGTAACTAGACCA
>KL259498.1:354-15068 GCA_000699545.1 Podiceps cristatus
GAGCACGCATGGCAGCTCTGGGCTCTGCTTCTAGCCTGGCGGGAGATGCTTGGGGCGCCTTGGGGTTCTGGGTGCTGCAGCGGTAGAGCCTGGCTTCTGGTTCCTGTACAAGGCAGGAAAGTGATGGCTTTCGGAGACTTCCTTCCGCAGGGGACCGTGCACCTACAGGCCTCACCTCCCGTATCAGCAGGTTTGCTGTTTGCTGGGAACCAGGATCGGGGAAGCTGCAGAAATACTGGTCAGGCTTGGCAAGTCTTGTTACCTTTGCTGCTCTTTTTTACGGGCACCAGCAAAGCTGCCAGAGACCTGGAGTCCATCTAGAGTGACTGCAGAGCTCTAGGAGTGAGTGAAGGGCAGGTAGCCTGGTGTTGCTTTTATGAATCCTGTTGGTGAGGGGGAAAGTTCCAATGGAAGTAGGCGCGTCCAGTGGGTCAACACGAGGCTGCACGGCTGGTGCTGCAGGCGGACTCTTCGAGGAGCAAGGACTACTCAGTAGCCAACTAAGTGAGCAAACAGGCTTATTAGCCCAGTGAGGAGGACTTTAAACTACATAAGCCAGAAGTAAGGGAACGAGGGACAGAACGGATGTGTCTTGGGGGACAGCAGGACAGGCAGGCCGCCACACATCCCTTGTAAAAGAGGCATGATTCAGAACTGGTTTCAAACAGCTACGCGCTGATGTGCATAGGATACGGAACAAGCAAGGAACTGGCAGTCTGGCACAGCTGCTGACCTATGACCTCACTGGGATTACCCTCAGTAATCAACACTGGAGCTGTCTTCATTAATGACCCGGACAATGGGATGGAGTGTAGTTTCATCAAGTTTACGGGTTACACCAAGTGGGAGGGAGCAGCTGCTATTTGGAGTGACTTGACAGGCTGGAGAAATGGACTGACAGGATCTTGAAAAAGTTCATCAAAAGTGAATCCAAAGTCTTGCTGCTGGGGCAAAATAACCCTGCACAGCTATGCAGTCTGGGACCGACCGTCTGGAACAGCTCCGAGAAAAGCACCTAAGTGTCCAAGTTGACAGCAGTGCACCCTGGCAGCAAAGGAAACCAAGAGGTCCAGGGAAGCGTTCCTTCCATTCGGGAACTGAGGAGACCATGCCTGGAGTCCTCTGTCCAAGTTCAGGCTCCTTGAGCCACAGTGCAACATAGCGTTTCCTCACCTAACCAACAACTGTTTATTCTTCGAAGATATTTTTGAAAGAGAAGGTTGGATCATTGACGTCCAATAACTAAGACTGACCTTGGTTCCAGGAGGACAAGGCTGCCCCAGCGGCAGACCTGACAAGACGGTAATACCTGTCACGCAGGGAATGCAGAAGTGGCAGCTGGAGGTGCAGCCTGCTGTCTCCAGGACCTCTGAGCAGAGTTTGGCTCCGTATGGCTGTTTTCGAAGCTTGGTGGTGCAGGCATGCGGCACATGAGGGCAGGCAGGTGGTAAAGGTGGCATGCTGAAGGGTGTTTGCATGAGTAGGCACCGTCGCTTGCGGGATATGTTCTCAGACAGCGATACTCCAAGTGCTAGGCAGCGTAGATGGAGCAAATCTGTTTTAGAAGGGGCGAGCCATGAATGGGGTGGATGCACGCTGCTCCAGATTAATTAGCTGGGGGAAACAGCAATTACTGCCTGAAGCAGATCACAAGGCCAGTATAGATGTAACCTAAAGGATGCAAAACTTTCTCGTTCAGCTGTGGCCCAGGCTGAGATTGACTATTGCTTCATTTGTGTTACATAAAAATTAAAATGACCATTTTGAAATTTCACATTATTTCTTCTGTGCCATTATTATACTATGTGTATATTGTTATTTTAATTTTTTTTTCATTGCTTCTCTAAGTTTTATGTAAAAATTCTTTAGATATTTTGGAAGAGCATACTTTGATCCAAACTCCAGATAGGATCTAAAAATTTTTCATCGCTTTTTCCATTTTCAGTTAAAATATATTAGTCAGTGTTTAAAAAGCTAGCCTGACTTGAATTTCTCCTTTCCCAGTATATCAGCAGTTACTGTCAAAATGATGATCAAAGCTTTTTATAGCCTCATATTGAATTTCAGTGATATGTTTAGTCCAGATTGAAATTAAAATTAATTTTGGATTATATACTATCATTTTCAGAAATGAATCAATTTTATTTCAGAGCTTTCTTTCATGGCCCTGTGAAGAATTTCATGTGAAGAAGCAAGAAACATGATCTGCATAATCCATAATTTTGTTCACTGAGAAGAATTAACGTATCTAATACTCACCTCAATATTTAGTAAATGCACTAAGGAGACTACCAATGCTAAGAAGGAAAAAGAAAGGTAGAACTGGAGGTTTCCCCTGAGATCATTCTCTTAAGAAACCACCATCAGAGCAGTCTTAAGTGACCAGTTCAAATTTAATAAAAGAAGCCTGGAATGATTTTTTTTGCAATATGTATGTTAAGTATTTGTGTTTATTTAGATAAAATGCCTTTTTGACCCGGGGGAAATAGCTCAAGAGAGGCAGACTCTCTCTGAATAGGTTTTTTACTGAAATTTTTTTTCCTAATTGCCTGGGCTTTAGAGATCAATGCAGCAGTTCCTGGGTGGATAGTTGTAGCTGAAGAAGAAGGATGTTGATTATCAATGCCATTGTTCTATTTTCTTTGGAATTATTTTAATCAACTCAGTGCATCTGGTAAGTGTGGGGTAAGAGACCTGGAAAATGTCATGTCCTTAGTTTGACTGAAAAATTTCTACTAAGGAACATGTTTCAATAGTAGATTCTGGTTTTTCGATTGGATGAAAATTACCTGCTTTTGTAAAAAAAATATTATTTTTTTAATTTTTACTGAGAAAACATTAAAAAAGCCAAAAGCTTCAGGGGGGAAAAAATATTTTTAACTTGTGAATGTGTGAGGTAAAAAAATAATTTTTAATTTCCATAAAATTATAAATATATTATTTCTTTCAGATTTCCAGGTTTCCTAGAATATTGAAAAAAAAAACCAAACCAACCAAACAAAAACAAAAAAACCCAGATAGTCATGTAAATTCAAAAATTCTGTGTTTTTTCCATTTTGAGGTAGAGAACAGAGGATATTTGGTTAGATGTTGGAACTACCAATTGGAAACCGCTATTGGAAACCTTGATATCTTTAAAGATTGCTAGCCTAATTTAAACTGCAAATGCTCTGTGTCAGATACTATGAAATCTTTATAAACAATCATTTTTCAAAATCCAATCACTGCAGTAAAGCACCAGAATTAAGAGACACAAATAAGGCAAAGGTCACCCAGAATCGGTTCAGTAGACCAGCTTTGTCACTCTGGATAAATAACCAGTGTAGATTTATCTGAGAATAAATAATAATTCTATTTTAGAGTGTGCCTTGGGATCTTTGGGTGATGAGGGAACTCTACAGTTCTGTTTAGCTTTTAAGTGTCCAATGGAATATTGACTCAATATGTAGGCTTTACATCCAAGTTAGAAACAATGCTTAAGGATTTATACATTAGCAGCAGTATCAAAGGAACTTATCTTTCAGGATATAAGAAAAAAGTGAGATTATATATAAATCAAAATGATCACATATTACTCTATGTTGTCAGCAATAGCTTACCTTAGCTGGAAAACATACCACATTCAACTAGATTGCAGAATCATGTGAATAAAGCAAGAATAAATTACATACAATTAAGGTATTTTGACTTAAAGACTGGGAAGACTATGTATTTTCAGAACAATGATTCAACCTCAGACTCATAAAATTTCAGTATGAAGAGTCTTGGTGACTCTGGTCAGTTTTAATCAATTCAGCCAGAGAATTAAATTAATGCATAGAAACTTGTACTTGATATATATAAGAACTAGCTGAAATGGTCAAAAAGCATACAATAGGGGAAATAACATCAAAAAACTTAGTTCAATTTTCACAGACAAACTGTAGCAACAGATGCACTCCAGCACTCCTGGTCTAGATATTGCTGCCATCCATATTATGCCACACACACTTTATCTCAAAGTCTTTACCTTGTTAGCTTTTTAAGATTTCGAGTATTTGTGCCTGGTGTTAATTTTTACTAATGAATTCTTTATATTTTAATATCTCAATAAGATTTTTTCTCTCAGTGAAAAAATACGAATTCTGTTCTATGCTTTTTGTTCTTTCTTCCTCTTCCTGCTTTGCAAGTAAATAAACCAACATTGACTATGTAAAACATGGTAGTCTTGGCAATGGGAATATATTAACTGGCTGTGGCAACCTGAAACGTCTTAGCTAAAGTAATAACCATGTACTGTTGTATTGAACTTGACAGAGAGATTTCTGGCTCCAGCTTTTCTTTAACAGACTATAATTTCAAAAGGAACTCAAATATTTTTTCATGAGTACATGTTCTTTTGACTGTAAAAAAAAAAAAAAATCAAACTGTGAGGAATGAATTTGTGATTCTCTTTGGTATTATGAGTACGTAGCGACTATCTAATATCACTTAGAATCAGGCTCCGAAGCATTAAATTAGCAGCAAAATATATATTATGCCATCTGTTTCCCTATTCCAATAACAGTAACAGTACTTTGGAGAAGGACTAATTTACAAGTTCTATCCATTTGGGTTATTTTTTTTTTTTCTCTGGATTTTGCCATAGGTAACGGAACATGTGGCATAATATTAATTTTCAAAACTGCACCTATCCATCTTTCTTTGCAGTAATATATGGCCAAAGAAGTAGAACCAGTTGCATGTTGTACAACAGCTATGATCCAAACATTTATCCAAATTATAAGTCTATTTTATGATGGAGTCCTGAGCTTTCCTGAGCAAACTGAAGAATCCTTCCAAAAGCTATGGGTCTTTTAAGACATCCATCAGGTTGAATTTCAAGGTAAGTTAAATTCATTAGGTGAACCACATTTTTAACATCCTGGACTATCATGTTTCTTGAAATGAATAAGTTTTTTGTCATACCTGAAAAAAAAAAGAACTGAAAATTGAGCCCTTTCTTGGGTTTTGGATTGAAAAGTAAATACTACTGAAGAACTTGATTTTTTTTTTCCCAAGAATTTTAAAGGATCATTCATCATTAGCCGTACAAAGGAGGTTATGATTTAAGATTAGATTTCTGGCCTCTTAGTCCATTGTTGACCTTAAAATTGTCCTTTGGTCTACAACAGACATACTTTTCCCAGTTGATTGAGAAGTAATACTGTGGCATGGCCTTTTAAACATGAGAACATCAGCAGATAAGAATAACTCATGTAATATGTTGAACTTTAGGAAGGTTAGTCTGTACACTTTAAAACAAAGACCTTGCTCATTAAAAGTCTTTATTCTTAAGTATGTTTCTTAGTATAGAGCTTTGGAATTATATAGATAGGGCTTTTTTTTTTTTTAAGGTACACTGTAAGTTCTGGCTTTAGAAATTAAAATAGTCAGGCTTTCTGCTGCTTGCATGTAAAGACTTTTTTTCACCATATGATTCATTTTTGTCATCCATGTAGTGCATTTTAGAGAGTGCAAGCTTTACAGATTTTCTGACAGGGATGATATTCAGCCCACTGAGAAGCTTTTCTGTTCAAGGAGTTTATTTAAAACTAGAAGAAATAAAGTTTCGAGACAAAAAATATGTTTGGAATTTGATTTGCTTCCCTGCTTCAATCTGTCCTCTAACCTTGGAATGTCTTGAGCTCTCTCTGTGCTTGTCAAATGCTAGAGGATATCACGTGGAAAAGCAAATACAAGTGTTATGGTGGCTCCTGTTCTGTTCTTGCTCAAACTGGATCCTTCTGTGAGTGTACATCTAATAATAGTTCACCTCCATCAGTCTTTAGATATCAGTTTGATTTCAATGGGAAATCTCTTGTGATTTAGAGACTAGCAAGTAGATTTCTATTCCACTTCAAAAACTGCATCTGGGTAGAAATGTATGGGAAACGTACACATATGTATATATGCACACGTACATGGATACATTCTGGCAAATGAATCCACTGAGACTTCAATGACACTTAGTTCAATTCTAGTTTCTCTCTGTCTCTCTGGAGAACGAATTAAAACATACATTTTTCTCTCAGTCATGTAAGATTGAACTTCTATTTCCTTTTTATTAATTTATAAGAGCTCCTAGTGTGCCCAGTACTACTTACAAAAACATAAAGACCTCTAAAATTCTTGTGATCTGGAAAAACACAATGGAGGTGACCCACAGAAGAGGAGGAAAAAAAAAAGGAACAAAACTGGAATGATTTTATTTCATATGTAAAGAATTGGATGGGAAAGCAAGTTAACCAATATAGATAAAGAGTCCATGGAGCTGACAGGTGAACAGAAACCATTCTCCAGTCTGACTCAGATATGATCCAAGGAGGATAGTTCTTACAAAGCCTTTTCAGAGTGTATTGCATAGGTACAATATGAGGGAAAGACAAGGGAAACATGTAGGAACTCTGTACATGGCATTACACAGAAGAAATGTCATTGAAATTAAAAACAGGAAATGTTGTAATGGCTTCCATTTTTAGTGAAGTGCAAAGATACGAGAAGACTTAATTGGAGCACAACGCATAATAGAGGCAGGGATGCTGAATCCTGATATTGCTGCTAATGGAGTGTCCATGGTGGTGTTGGCCCAGACAAGGCATGGTATTGCAACTCATGGGAGGAAAATCAGTGAAGAGGGAGCTTGCACTTTGGACTTCTGCTGTACTTTTACCACCGCAAGGCCTATAAAGCTTTCATCAAAAAATACATCTATGGTTCTCATAGCTTAACTGCAGATACAAGTAAAATACTTGAAAATGTTCCCTAAAAACACCCACATAAAATTTTCCTTCTATATTATAGGTTTCTTAAAATCTCCCTCATTTTAAAAATTGTTTTGCTATCTTACACCATTTTTTGCTACAGTTTTTCAGTGCATTTAGCAAAACCCTGTTTTAAAGATGAAAATGTACTTCACAATAAGCAAATCATTCCAACACAAACATTCTTGGTGACGTTTGTTCCCCAAAGTTTTACTCTATTGCCACTCAGCATGAAATATGTATTGATTCTGGCCTCAGGAACTGTATTCCATTCTTCTCCCATTTTAGCAGGTGATAAATCAAAGGTGACACAGCAAAACTGAACAAGAAGTGGGACTCCAGGGAGAGGGGCAAGGTAGTCCCTTCCAGCTGGCTGGAAAAAAAAAACAGCTTCCAAAAAACTAAATCTTAGGCTTAAGAAAGTTATTCAGTGTTCAGAAGAAGATTACAAAGTTGATGTTTTCCAGTTGTTGTATCTTATTAAGAAAATAGTTTGCTTATGAAAGTGTGAGTGTTCTTTTCTATGATTTACTTATTTCAATTTGGTAGTCTTTCCACCAGCTCTTTGAACAGCTTCTTCTCAGTATCTGCACCTTTTTATCAGGTGAAATGATTTCATCCAATCTCTCAGCTAGTAGGAGAAAATCTTCCCCTGCTAGGGAGAGACGGTATACATGGCAAGGTACCCTGTGGTTTTGCCTCCATGACCATGGAGAGGACATGAGGAAATGGGATGGAAAACCCACCTTGACCCTAGAAGAAAGGGTATGTGAGTTGAAAAAGAAAACAATCCCAAATAAGTAAATGATTTCTTAACTTAGACTAATTTTTTCCTCTGCCTCCTACTGGACTTCTAAGCAGTTGTCTATCAGAAGGCTGCCCAAGGTGGTGTTTTGTATCCCTGGGCAAAAAGGAGAAGAGGTAAATAAGTGGCTGCAAGCCTTAGCTTATTTTGAGGAATAAAATCAATTATTTATTTACTTAAAAAACACTTATATTTTCTCTGAGAACTAAAAGAAATAAAAGGCAAGCACCACATTGGTTGTGCTAGTTAATCAGATAATTACATGAGCTGCAGAGCACAATGGCTTAGAACAGAACAGAAAAGGTAGTGAGAAAGGGAGAGAAAATATATTTGAAAATTATTAAATACAATTCCTCTTCATCTGCCATCCATGGCATGTATTTTCTTGGCCAGTAATTCACATATATTTCAAGTCATTACTAGGTTGAGCAGTTGACTGAAGGGGCTGTGCTGGGAGGCTGCTCCTGCTGTTTTAATCAATATGACATACAAAAAAGCAAGAAGCCCAGTACGTCCTTGAACACTTGAACAGCTGATGCACTGTTTACCTTAGGTCCTGCTATGAAAATAAAATAAAGTCAATCAGAATCCATGAACTGCTGTGGCTTTACAAGAGGGCAATGTAAGAAATTCTGTATTGCCTCCTAGCTGTTGGGCTCCAAGACACGGTAAGTTTGAAAAGAGGCATTCCCTTTGCCACTGAAAAAATTCTGTGACAGTAGACTGGGAAAAGAAACTGCATACTCACAGTGGGAGATGGCTTCTTAAGGAGAAGGCTTTGCCCTTGGCAAGCAGGTGGAATTAAACACTTGTGCCCCTTTTGTCCTTTCTTTACCTTTCTCCTGATTTTAAAGTGACTCAATTGTCACTCTAACCCACTGCTACCTCAAGAACTTCTTTTTCTTCAGTTTTTGTTTCTCAGATATGTCCCCTTCTTCAGGCCACCTGGGCTGTGTCACAAACCTTCCTGTAATAGCCTACCTCCAAAATTAAGCCCCCATTTTCCTCCAGACTTTCATCTTCTGTTCTCACTGGTTTATGTCTTTCTGCCAGCATCACCATAGTTCAATGTCACAATTAACCAGATATCTTTGAGTGTCTTTTTCCTTTGTGAAGGTTCCGTGCATAAGTTTTGGGTCTTTAGCTTTCTATAGAAGAAACTCCCACTTAACTTTCTCTAGATAGGATTTTCCATTACAAATCCCAGAAGGCCTGAGTTCATTTGAAGTTGTGCAAAGGGCTAATATGTGCTTTTCAAGGTAATGAAAAGACTACTTCATAGCTGAACAAGTTTCATAAAATGAACCGGTGCTTATCTAGAATAAAGATGTTTTAGAGAAAAGTACCAATCTGCTTGCTTTAACCCTTCTACACAAGGACCTTGCCAAAGTTAAAATACTTTAGGCTTTCTTTGAGGACATGTATATATTGGGCATAATCTTTGGCATATCAGTTTTCAAATATCTTCCAAGTCAAGGATGTTATTTTAAGTAATTCATTGAAGAACTTCAGTGATTGTAAGGTAGCCTATGTACCTCCCTCCACAGTGTCCCAGAGTAAGTAAAATTTCAAAGTACTTCTTATCTAAATTTTTTTTTTATTTCTGGAGATTAGCTTAAATACTTCCCATTCTCTTCAGTTCTTCCATGAAGCAATGTTTTTTTTACCCATTTTACCAAAAATACAATTCTAGTAAGTCCAAAACCAAGTTATACCATTTAAAATATTAATACAGTTACCTCTGAGTTTTCTGTAGCCATTTTTATGTATAGTTTCTGGCTTTGCATTCAGTTCAAATCGTTTGTTCCACGGAAACCCTCCTGGCAAGGTTTCTTCTTTGCATTTATTCTCCTAAATCTTTGGATTTCACTGCAGTAGTTTACTACTACTTCTTACCAGTGTGTTTCTGGGACTGTGCCTCCTCTGGCATACCTCCCACAATATTATTTTAATCACCTATGTAGCTTAAGAGTTTGTGGCCTGCCTTTCCCTTTTACCTTCTCTCTCATAATTCCCAAGTCCAATTTCCTACTCTTTTTCCTATTAACTTTTATCTCCAGGGGACTATGTACACCTCATGATGCCTTTGGATATATTTTCAAATTTACCACTCTTTTATTCTATCTGTACTTAATCCTGCATATCCACCTAACTAATTAACCCTCATGGGCTTTCTGCCATTATCAGTTATTAAATTAGTGTAGAATAGGCTCCTTTTTTTTTTTTACTTACACATTTTAATGAGTCCTGGTGGAAGTCCATAACATGAAGAAACTAACTGTCTTTGTTAGAGGTTGTTTTCAGTGATCTGTTTTGTGATTGGTGGGGATTAGTAGAAGAAGTTTAAATGAATTTTAAGATTGAGGAGTTTCTTGCCTGTGAAAAGCGGGAAAGCTTCTTCCTGCTCTGATCTTGACTGTGATTAGAACAAGACCACATTAAATATTCATTTCCTTCAGGTTCTTATATTATTAAGGGATTAGACCTCTTTCAAATGAATTTCACTGTCAAAAGCACAGAGTACTTAATGTAAAATGAGTATCTGTCTTCGCATGTTGCTACCATCATTGAGTATGGGCAAGAGAAGGAAGATTCAGGATTTGGCAAAGTTCTATTTTTATTAAATACTTTTTTCTTGTTAAAGATTTTGACACTCCTGCTTTTGAACAGAGTATTTTATATTATACCTTTATAATGAATACTGGTAAATAAAGCATTGTCCTTGAACACAAGAGAGAGGGTTTCTTTTCCTTTTATATTATTGCTATTCTTGAAAATCTTGGGAATTAATTTCACAAGTCTGTTCCTCAGTTTTCTCAAGAGAAAAACAGGGAAGTTCTTTTGGAAAATAGTTTGAGTTCTACTGATTAAGAGCACTTGGTGTTATTTGTCTTTTATTTTAAAAGAACATATTAGTTATTACATCATACAAGATAAAGCTTTACTCATGACTAGAAAGAAGCTGCTGATTAAGTGAAGGATAATAACTGCAACAGTACATAGTAACAGCATGAACACATCAAACTAGGAATTGAGAACCCAAAACTTCAGAGGGAACTTATAGAGACAAAATATGATTGCTTGTTTGTAGTTTACCTTTCTAATTATAGTTAATAAAGCAAACCCAGCTTCCTAATCTATGAAAAGATTTTGACTTGGGAATGGGGGAGAAATCAGTTGTGCTGCAGTAGTTCTATTCAAACGGTGGAGATAATTTTTTAAGCAAAGAGCTCTGTAGAGGTTACTGATAATAACAGAACATTACCCTGCAATGTGTAGTCCAGACTTCCTGAAGAACCTCTTGGCATCTTTGTGCTATTACTTCTTAGATCTTGTATGAACCCATGCACATTGCAAGAGGGCTCATATCCAGTTGTAACCTCCAAGATCTGATTTCTCTGCCGTGGGAGAAATCCTTTCAGCTTTTCTGTGTCGGTGGTTTTTTACTTTTTGGTTTTGCATTTTTGGGGTTGGGTTGTTTGTTTGGGGTTTTTTGTTTGTTTTTTGGTTTTGTTCTTTTTTCATGGAATAATAGAAGGAGTTAATACAGAACTAATAAAATTTTTATCTCCTGAAGCATGTAACTTAGGTAGGGGTTAGTAGCTCACTCTCTTAGTACTACTATCCATCTGCAATTTCCAGAGACATCCTTTCTCTCTGCTTTGATTTTTTTTGTGAAAGGAAGAAAAGAAAATTCATCACTTTTCTGAGATGTCTCCATGCCAGGCAGCTAAACCAAAGCAGAACTTTGACTAACTTAAGGGTCCTTCAAGAAATTAAAGTACAGACCTCCTGTGCACTAACAGTCAGGATATTGTGATCTGGGCTGTCAGTCTTATTACACAATTGTGTCCACCTATCTGTCTGCTCTGAAATTTTAGGACAGAAACATAGAGCCCTAATATTCTAAACTGTGGCAAGGTCTTAAAAAGGTTCTTAGGAATGGGATTCTCTTTCTGTTGCCTATAGAAGGAGATGAATTGGTCTCGCTAGGTAAATCAGATTGTAAGACTGTGTCCCTGAATCTTCAGTTTATGAGAATTTTTTTTCTTTTTTTTTTTTTTCAACTACTATATAATTATATAATGGATACAATTTTTTATATCAGTAATTGTAGCTAATTCATGTAACACGGAGGTTAACTACAGAAGAGAATTCTTCATCATTATCCCATGAGTTTCATACTCAGTACATGGCAGTGTCATTATTCTGAACTAACATGTTTTGCTACTTGTACTGACTACACACTCCTGTAGTCATAAGGTTAATTGCCTAGTTTACAATTTTTAACATCACTGTAATGGCAGAGTAATTACACTGTGTTCAGCAGACTAACAGTAAATTTTACAGGTAACAAAAATAAAAGTTCAGTTTAATCATAAAACTGGCTGTTCTAAAGAAATAACTACAACCTTAGAGCATTAATTTAGGACTTGAGATGGAGTATTTTTGAAATCTAGCCCACTCCTTTGTTTTTGCTTAAAGACCCATATCCTGTCATAAATATAGCCTTCTCGAGTCATATTTAGAGCTTTTTTTCAAGATAGGATTGGCTTTTGGGGGGATACTTGTTGTAAAATAAGATGGAAACAGTAGCACCCAGTCTCTCTTCCTAATAACCATTGCCTGTGGAGCCTTGTTCACTTCAAACCAAATGAGCCTAGTGTACTGACCAGAATAAAGATCGCAGAATGTCTTCCTTGACAGAAGTAAGGGAAAGCTGACTTAGAAATGTTCCTGACTTAGGAATTGTATCCAGCTCATCTTACATAAAGGAAGGCACATATAATATAAAGAACTTACCTTAAGGAAGAGGAATTAGGCATAAAGGGAGTGTAATATAAGGGGGACATTAGCATCCCTTGCAAAACAATCATCACTTACCAACCATTAATTACCTTTTTAAAATCGACACAAATAACATGTTGCTAAAGAGAGATTCACAACCCCCCTACCCTCATATTATGCCATTGATCTGCAGCTTCTCAGGTGAGTTCCCAGTACTCCAGTATCATTGACCTGTGTATTTATTTGTTCTCTGTGTGTTCCTGTGTATTTGGCAGCTGCTAAATGGGTTTGGCACTTTTACCCACAAGCACCGGAGGAAAGTTGAACCTTTGGTTAATTGGCATAATGACAATTACAAGAGTGCTGCTTTTGTGAAGGAAACAGATACTTTGATTTAAAGACCCATTAAAGCTCTGAGTGAGCTGGAGCCCTGTCCTCCTCTATATTCATTATTTAGATAGTAAGTTGCCAATGATTATTGTCTTTTGCAGAAGATGGAAAGGGACAAGAGAAACCACCTGTGCAGCAGAAAGGAAGTGTTTTAACAGAGCTTGAGGAAGTCGTAGAGCAATCTGGACAGTAGAGTCACTAGTGATTACGGAAACAAATGGTGTCAATTAAAATGGCATGTCAGCCTTCATTAATTCCAATGCACTATCAATATGCTAACGACCAAATACTTTATCCTGAGGAATGACCCTGATGGATCATAGAGCCTTTGTCTTCCTGGCATTATGTTTCTATACAAAGCCCTCCAGCTGAAGACAGGCGCATTCTCACAGATGGATAAGGCACACCTTAGCAGAGAGACAGATTTTGTCCATTACTGAGTGTATCTTCTTTCCAAAGCTGCTTGCAACTATGTGGTGTGGTTGTTTATTTACTACACATAAGAGCTGCAAACTTTCACAGGTTTTGTAGCTCTTTTTTTGGAGGGGCAATTTTTCAGAAGAATCAGGAAGAATTTCAATAGTTCTTTCACACTGAGAAAAAAGATAGGTTGATTCATTTTATCTAATTCTGAAGATACTTGAACATGGTGAACGGGGTAGCTTAATTTCAGATTGTAAAACTTGGTTCCACCTAGTTAATAATAAATAGAATGAACTGTATGCATAAATCAGTCTATACTCTTAGGTGTAATGCAATATCAAAGTCAGTGCAAAACTTATTTAACTTTAATGTATAGTCAACCTACTCAAGCTTTACCTTCTCTGTGGGGATTAAACATGTCCTAATATCCCTTTCACCAGAAAAATGCAGTGATAGAAGGAGCCTCTAACACTGAATTCTTTCAAAAAAGTGTTTAAATATGCTCGCTTGCAGTGCCCTGGGCTGCTACCCTGGCTTCCTGGCTTCCTGTGAAATCCTGCAGATATGTATAAAATACTCTGGGTCAACTTCTTACCCTGCTTCCAGTGACTGCTGCAAAATCAGGTAGACATCTGCCATGAACGGAAGAGTCCCTTGGCAGAGGGACATTCTTTCATGGCTTAAAGCCACAATAACCAAAATAATCCCAGAAGAAGGCAGAGTAACCTGTGATTTTTAACATATGCCAGGTCATTTGGCTTCTATAGGGATCAGAACCAATTCAGGCATAAAAATAGGTGTCATAGTACTGTTTCCTTCCCCTCTTTCCTTTTTGGCTCACTGTAAAATTTCTGACCAACTATTAATTAGGAGTTTGATTCAGCACAAGTGATGTTTTAAACTGACGGCAAGACATCTGAGAGCAGATTTCAGAATGAGGAGCCAAACTGCAGGATTAGGCAGATTAAAAAAAAACCACATGTTAATAAACAATACAGGAATAATACCAGTGTAAAAAGGGATCACATCTAAAATGAGAATAGCAAAAGGTTGTGACGATGGCATTAGGGAGCCCTATAGATTAGACCCTCTTACTTCCACTCTGTCCCATAACTAAAAATACACTGAAGAAACAGCTAAGAAGAAGGAAAATTAGGGAAGGGTTGCATAAAGGAGGCATGGAGTCTGAGAGACAGAACAAAGCCATTGACCAAAGAGAATGAACTAAAGCCGTATAAAAGGGTAGTGAAAAGTCGTAACTCTTGCAGATGACACTTTGAAAATGAAGAGCAGAGAATGGGACAACAATCCAGCTGGTAAAGAGTGAAAGAACATGGATTCTTAGAATAAATTATTTTCTATGCTTGCTACTACTTCAGTTGTACTGCTCCAAATATTATAAGGATCTGCTGCTAAAATCCAGTTTCTACATTCAGAAGACATGTCAAAATAGACACCCTCCAGCTTGACAGGGACTTTCTGCCACACACACACACCCCCCCCCCCCCCCCCCCCTCCTCCTGCTC
>KL259499.1:11248-31064 GCA_000699545.1 Podiceps cristatus
AGGACAGGTCCAGATAAGGTTTGAATTCAGCACACCTGCCATCTTCCAGGAGTAACCTAACAGTTCAGTGCAGGCACTGACGTCACTCATGCCTTCACCTGTGATCACTGACTTCAGAGCCCAATGGAGTAAGTACCAGTTTGAAGACTCAAGATGAAAGCAAGTGTTTTATACCTGGTAAGATTATTGGCTGTACTGGCCTTTCCAGCAAAGCTTCAGTGCCAACAAAGCATGTAAACCATAAACATGCTGTAACGGGAGAGGATTGTGGGTATCACCTTGGCCACTTTGGTGAACAAAGAACAGAATCAGGTTCTTGTCATCCTCCTCCTCCTTTCTAGCAGGGCTCCTGTGTACAGAGTGTGATATAGCTCTGCTTCTCAATTGCTTTTCACACAGGCATTAAACTTCACAGTGCATCACCTTCTTTTCAACCAATTTCACTTGTGTGCATGACACAAAGGGGCACTGGGAAAATGGTGGTATGTAGTGTACACATCTCGTTATTTCATACTAGGATTAGAGTGAACTGAATCAAACTGAATCTCCATCACTGCTCTCATATGAGAAAGCCACTTGTCTAGTCTCTCCACATTCATTCACTTGACACTGACCACAGACAGCTGATCACATATGACAAGAAATGAATTGCCCCACCTGGCAGTACTGCTAAGGAGGAGAGCTGAGGACCTATGCTACCACTTACCCTGAATGCTTAACATCTGTCCCAGCTTCAGTGCCGCTCCCCGGACCTTGCACAAGGTTCTCACGATTCTTTCTGCATTGGCTTCTGACAGGAACGGGCTGGAATCCATCACCGCTTTCTTTCCTGAGGAGAGAAGGTGTAGGGATGAAGAGCACCCTTACCTCAGCAAGCTCAAACCATTGTGTTAGTCCACATTCAACAGATTTGCCTTTCCCCAGAGAAACCAAACTAGGACTACACTCAGCGCCTTCGCTGCAACCCAGGGCATGGACTGCACTTGGACATGCGTGTCTTGTGCTGGCTCGAGGGCCAACAGCAGCAAGTCACAGCAGCACATATCCATGGAGGCTCTGCAGACTGTTCAGGATCCTGGGCAGATGTTGGTGCTTGAACTCGCTGTGCCAGCTAGCTCAGCCTAAAACACTCCGTATAGGTCTCCCAAGTCCCACGCCATAGGCTGCAGCACAGGACAAAGCCCAAAATGTACATACTCATACACATTCCTGTCCCCAAGAACAGGTAAATCCCGATGCCTGACAGGCTCACTAAGTGGCCATTGTAGCCATCTACACACCAGCACCACAGTTCCAAGTATGCAACATAGTTTTTATGTGGCATAAGAAACACTTCCTCTACACTTTTTTTTTTTGAGAGAGAGAGGGAAAAAGTCCCTGATTCCATTTTGTGGTCCCTTTGGGAGAAGCAACCCAAAGCTCCTTCTCCAGGGCGATGCCCAGAAAGCAGGGACAGAGGGGGGCAAGCAGGCACCCGCCAACCACTTCTCTTGGGGCTGCTGATGGAGAGCCAAGCAGGAGGAAGGTCAGGCCTTACAGCCAGGCTGCAGGGCCCACAGCTGATATGCTGATCTTGGAGCAACATCATTTTTTTCAACACTTCAGAGAAAAGAGTACTAAGGACAGAACATCTGAAACCAACATATACAACAAGCAGGACCTGAAAAGGCACAGCAGCTGCAACAGCCCCAAAGATCTCGGGCAGACAGAAATTGCTGGTGTGTCACAACACAGCAGGAAGAGATCCTCTCCATCTCCAGCTGGCCAGGGGGCAGGAAAAGGAGTCAGACTGAAGTAGCTGCTGTCTAAACTCTGGTGGCTCAAGCAACTTGGTACAACCTTCGAGGCACTAAGCGTGTTACTGATCTGTCAGACACCCCTCAGTCCCTGCAAGCAGCGGGCTTGCTTACAAAGCTTTCCCTAGAGAAGCGATACCACGGAATTCTCCACTGGCAGTGCACAGAGGTGCCAAGCACTGCCCTCCCTGCCCTTCAGCCCCCCTCCCTCTCTTCCCTTGACCTGTTTGTGGGAGAGCAGTAAGATGGCACTGCGTGGGGGACATCTATCTGTACAAATCCCCATCCTAAGAAAGGAATGTACATGGAAAGGAGAGAGGAATAAAAACACCAGGAGGGAGCACACGGGACAACTATCCCGCTCTTGAGAGCAAGATGCAGAGAGGCGGGAGGGCCCAGAAGTCACCATTTACATCACACGCAGCAATCCTCAGAGCACATTTTCCTCTGAATCCGGGATGTAGGGAGTCTGAGAGACTGAATAGGTAGAGTTTCCCAGGGCAGAAGGATCTGCCTTTGCCCACTTGTAAAGCTGGCTCTGGAGAGTGGAATGCTTGGAGCCATCTAACAGAGCTCTGGCTCTCAGCGATCCCATCTCAACTGTCTCATCAGGAAAACTCTGTCCTTAGCAATGATGAGGCAAATAATCCCTTGTATGAGCTCCATCAGACACACAGGAGCTAGGGAAAGTACCAAGTCAATGTCTTACCTTCTTTCACACTACCTGCACACAAAAACATCCTCCCTTGAGTCTGCAGCAGGATAAAGGAGTTAGTTAATGATTAAAGTCACCTCCAGAAGCCAATGAACCCTGACAATTTTAAGAGTTATCAGAGCAAGAGCCAAACACGGGCACTGCCCATCCTCTTCTGGCATGCTTCTCATTGAAGTCAAGCTCACAGGGGCACTACCTGACCTCCAGGCAGCCCAACAGCACGTGGTCAGCAGTTGCTTGTTTATGTACTTTGCTAAAAGTGGGCATGAACAAGGTGACCTGAAAGCAACAGTCAAAAGCAGGATTATGGAAATGGCAAGTAGAGAGAAAACAGACAGGTTTCCAAGGCTAGGTGCAAAGGAAATGGGGACAAAGCCCAGCACAAGTTCGTGAATAAATATGTCAATTTTCAATAAGCTCACATTTTTCCTCAAAGACAGTTGGCACCTTTTGATGCTACAAACCATTTCCTCCCCATCTGAAGATCACTAAGTTGGTGGTTTTTACCTACTTCATAATGGAAAGAAAAAGAGGCAAATAGAAAAAGTTGTTTTTACCTATTTCATAATGGAAAGAAAAAGAGGCAAATAGAAGTCACATCTAAACAAGCTGTGGCAACAAGACAACCTCAGAAATGAAGGCCCCTGTAACCGCAGTGCCTGAGCCTGTCAGCTCTTCCACAGCAGAAGCAGCAGGCAGATGTCCTCAGGAGTGTTTGACCCACAATTTCCTTTCCAAATCCAGAATCAGCATGAACATTTCTTTACTGAAAGGGTTGTCAGGCCCTGGAACGGGCTGCCCAGAGAGGTGGTCAAGTCACTATCCCTGGAGGTATTTAAAAGACGGGTAGATGAGGTGCTTAGGGACATGGTTTTGGTGGTGGTCAGGCATAGTTGGGACACGATGATCTTAAAGGTCCTTTCCAACCAAGGGGTTCTATGATTCTATGAACCCTTACAAATCAGTGTGCATCTCATAGCTGTGTCACTGCTTTTCAACCTCCTTTGCTACTCTCAAATGGAGAGCTTTGTGTAAGTTTGGTTTTAGGACCATCTGCCACACAAACTTTGGGGCAAGGGAAGTCAAGAACACAGCCCAAGCAATTAGGACAGACAACTCAAGAAGACTGCATTCTTCCTTTGCATAAGAAAACAGTTCTACATTCAAACCAAGGCCAGCTGCCAGCCCTTCGGGGCTCTGCCCAGCCTGGCATTTGCACAGTGAACGGTAGTAGAACGGCCCAGTACAGGTCATTAATAAGTTATAAAGTTGACCTTGAACCCAGAGTCTCTTTACTAGTAATGGCAGCTATTTATCTCGGCACTCTTTCATTTTTATTCCTGGAAATTTATTCTGCCCTCCCATTACCACCCCATGTCAGCCTTGCACTTTAGATATGCACTCTAAATACTGAGACTGCCATCAAGGTCACCAGTGACTGAGGAGGTTATTTTTGATTAGCTACATCAGCCTACCAAGAAAATTACCACTGGAAATCAAGTACAGCCATCCTCTCTTTAAAAGAGTAAGATGAACCAAACCACTTACTAAAGAACTTAAACAGGGCAGCATTAGGCCCTTAAAAAAACCCCATAAACAAAAAAAAAATACCTACTCATATGAATTTGGCAGTAGAAAGAACTTATGTCCAGTACATCAGGCGTGGATGGCGAAGGCAGAAATTCAAACTCTTACATCATTTCTTTTTCCTTCTAGGATAAATCCCTTAAGTAGTTAATTGTTTATGGCAACAGAGACAATCCAAAGCAGAGAGAGGAAGGGCCCTGTGGCTACTAAACAAGGATGGGGAAATTGAGCAGGAAAAGACAGACCAATACTAGTCTAGTGTTGTTGCTAGAGAACGTGCAGGAGAGTAGCCTTTGTGGTCCCTCCATTTGATAACAGCAATGGAAAGAAGTACAAGACATGCTACTAGGATCACTTGTAGCTCAGGAGTTTCTGGCTTACAGTTTTGTGACTAAAGGACCATTTTAAAGGAGTGAAGACAGATTCATTTGTACTAACTGGACAAGAGAAGGGTAACCAAGAGAAGGCACTTTCCTGTCACTCCTGGATGCTGGTGAGTGTGAAATTCTTGGGCATGCCTTTGGGCACATACACATCCCGCTTGTTTAAGCCTGAAGCGCCAAGTAGTTACTATTAATATTGCAGCAGTGGGGAGAGAAGAGACACCCCCTGACAGCTTCCAGAGACCAGGACAATATGTTATCCTCAGAGACAGGTCTTAGCCTGAGCTTATGGTGCTGGCAGCCAGAAAACTTGGACACAAATGCCTCAAGCTGAAATCATGAAACAGGTGCAGAGGTATTTTTTAAAGAAATGTGGAGGTACCTATGTCAAGAGATTTTCCCCGAGAACAGCCAAGGCTGGTACTGCCAGAACAGTAAGAAAATGGAATCTTGGACTCAAAACTGTTTACAGGACCAGAGCCCATGGAGGGAATTTTCATCCATGGTGCCTTACCCACCACTGTAAAATCCTGTGGAAAACACATCCAAGGACACTAGCTAGAGGCTGTAGCCGAGTCACTCAGACTCTCCCATGGTCGTGGCCTGAGAAGCTACAAGAAAATATGAGGGCTGAAATATTCTTACTTCTGTCTCACCTCAATACTTGCTGCTCTTGGCCCATTCTCAGTCCCCCTACCCTTTTCTTTTACAGGGTAACCACTGCTCCAAACTCTTATCTAAGCAGATATGACAGCAAGAGGGGAAGCAAGAACAAAAGCAAGACAGCTAAAACCAAAAACCAGGTCATTTTCTAACTCTCTTGCCTAGCATCAAAGTGAGCACCTCTCATTGCCTTATTCTTTAATCAAGGTTTGTTCAAGAAAATTACTCTTCCCGAAACATGACAAGGACTGTAGAGCAGGCTTTTGGCACCAAGTTATAGTTATACAGGGAAATAATAGATGCCCTAGCAAGAAGAAAAAAAGTCTAAAATTGTAATTGCTTTATTGCCAGGAAAAAGTGCCTGTTGCCCTCTAAATAAATAAATAATCCTTTCTCATGCTGTAAGGAAGAAAAACAAAGCTCATGTTATTCCCTCAAACTTCATAGCTCTGCAAGCTCATGTTTTCACTTCAGGGTGTGCCCAATTAGAAAATGATCTGGCAAGCAGAGAAATACCAACAGTTGCGCAATTCCTCCTGTTAAAAGCAAAGCAAATCATCCATTTCCAACAGGTATGAACAACCCATCAAACATCACAAGTGCTGAAAGCAAAAGCCTTCAAGGATTCTCTACAGGATGGGCCATGTTTGCCTCAATGCATGCTTTTAAATCAAAGCAGAGAAATGCACCGAGCCTCATACACTTCAGGTCACAGGTAGGAAAAACAAGGATCTTTTTTCTCTACCAGGCTGCTCTGCATTGCCTAGTTGTACAGGGAATACAAAGATGCCAGTATTAACCAGTAGTGTCCTGGGTGGCACACAACCCCTCCCTTACTCCTGTCCCCCCACCACCACAGGTAATGCCGTTCATCTCTCAGGCTGTTGGGTTTTGGCTTGGGGGTAGGTTTTTGGGAGGGTGTGGTGGTGGTAAGCTTTTTTTATCCCCCCCTCCTTTCTTCAATTTTCAGCCACTCCAGTACCTCCTGGAATAGATTCACACCTTCTCAGTTGCCATCTCCTCCCTAACCCAAAGGTAACCAGGGGGAAGACACAAACTGGCCTCGTAGGAGAATACTGCTGGCCACAGAGTAAAATTACAGAGGCCCAGCAGTTGTCATTATCTCAAAGCAATGCTTCGGAACCAGGAACAATTTTGCCTCTAGCTGCAAGTGCTTAGCCCTCTGGGCAGTTCCCTCCAGTCACTGGAAATAATCGAAACACACAAACATACTAACCAAACCAGACAGAGCAGCCAAAGACCCAACAGCCTGCAATAACCGTAACAAAGAACTTTACATTTTGCAGTATCCCACCAAAGCTTTTCAAGGATAAGAAACAAGTGAACAGACCCATAATCTTTAGAGTAATCTCATGGTTTCTAGGAAAGAATGCCATGGCCTTTCTATGCCATAAGCCATTCACCTGCACACAACCATTCCATACCATCATATTTTACCAACACATAATCTTAGAAGAAAGCCACCATGACATGGCCAGGTACAACTCAGGAACATTTTACCTCAAACTTCAAACAAGCTGGGAAGAAAACAAGGTTAGGTCAATTTGCACAGCATAATCTTTTGACCTGTTATGAGGATCCTTCAGAAGGAGACGAAAGAAACTGGAAATAAAGAATTGCCATTTAACATGTACAGAGTGTTCCATCTCTCTTTGAAGAGAGAACATCCTTAGGCAGAACATCCTTAAATTTCAGTGTGCAACCACTAACAGCAAAGCTTTCAGACATAAGGGCTCATCTAGTGTTTCCATACTGATAGAACTACACAGGCTCACTGAACAGTTTGAAAAAAAAAAAAAATTAGGCCAAGACAATCCAACAGCAGGCACAGGTATAATATTCAAACTCATGTGTGGCTGTGGGAAAGTAAGCTATGGGAATTGGGCTGGCATAAACTTATTCTCTCTTATATACCTGACCTCTGTCTATGTAGTGCAGCTGTGGTGTACTAAGATGGAAAAACAGTCTAGAGGTGGAGAAGGATTATGTTAAAAAAAACTATCCACATCCCCCTGTTACTCTGACTGCCTCATCATCCCAGCTTTCAAAAGAATACAGTCTTGCAAAGGCAGGTAAACTGTCTGAGAAATTAAAAAGATTAAAAAGAATGAGAATGTAGAAAGGGCTTACCATTGCGTTCTTCAGGTCTAAGGCTCTTCTTTGCAACTTCTGCCAATGCCCCAATGCCAAGACCAACAGCTAGCCCTTTAAAATAAGAAGAAAAATACCCAGGTCAGAATGGAAAAAAAAAAAAAAAAAATCTTCCAAGCCACATAGAGAGGCAATTTTGTAATTAACCATAAGCCACACGGTCGAATGCACAGCAGCAACACAGCTTGATTAGAACATCCTGGCTTTTGCAATGGAGTCATCTCCAAGTTTGACAGTGAACTGTTTTCTCCTGTCCTTCATTCAGCTCAGCATGCCAGCCAGGTATCATGGGCTAGGCCAGCCTGGGACGACATGCTTTGTAAGAGCCAGACAACAAACGCTCTTCAGAGCTCTGTGCCCTGGCTGAACTCCTGTTGTAGATTCAAATCCTGAGGTTTAGAAGAGAGAAGGAAAGCTCACAAACGTGGTTCTCAAAGTACAATTCTCAGGAAAGAATAGAACCCCTCTGTCCCCCACCATGCCACCAAGGAGGGGGAAGCAAAACCATATGTAGGTCAAGCCACTGCCAGTGGAGTTCAAGGCTCCATGGCCCTACTGTCTAAGCATTCACGTTTATTTATGCTCATTAACTGTCTTTGACTTCCACAGAAACATGTTTTTTCCCAAGTCCCACCTTATCCAAGCAGTGTTGTAACCTGCAATTTCAAGGAGCTGTGCGGGGGAATAACCTCACATAGCAACAGTAAGACCATGAGACCAAACACCAGCACTCCACGTGCACTATCACCCTTGCAAGCAGTGAAGCAAGAATTCTAGGGCACTCACAGCCACAGATTAAGCTACGACTACAAAAGAAGCGTTATCTGCCTCCACTAGCCTGACCAAAGCCACCGAAGAATAAACGAGACAGATCTAATCATGAAGTAATTCATACTACCAAAGGTCTCACTGCCTTCCCAGTATCAAAATATTTATTTTTCTGGATAATAAATGACATAGGCAACCAGAATAGCTGGTGCTCCTCAGCAATGGTGCATCCCGCCATGCCTTACTCCCACACTGCTAGAAGTACTGGGCGTGCGTGTTTCCCAAGACACCCCAAGCCCTCCTCGAGGCACTACCAGACTTGCTTCCCAGGTAAAGCAACCGGGGGACACGGTCGGTAGAGTGAAGGAAGCGCAGCTGATCAGCACATGGCATTTGTGCACAAGTGCAGGAGGTGCACATGTTCTGTAGTCTCAAGCGCAGACACCCGGGCACAAACAAGTTGAACCTCATCTTGCATTGAGTTTTTCCTCTCTCCCACAAAGTAATTACAACTCCACCTCTACCAATGAAATTTCAAACTTGCACAGTATGTCTGCTTCTGAAAGAGCTCCATCTGCAATCTTGCACACTACATGCACTGGACCAAAGAATCCAGCGTAAGGTGAAGCACTGGAGGCATCAGTGACATTACAAGGCCTTTGCAAGAGCTGCTTCCAAGGCCACTCCCATGCCACTTAGCAGTCAGACAACCTTTCATTCTCCATTGCACATGAGTGTTTAAGAGCATGTGGCATAATACAGAAATCTACATTCAGAAAAAAAATGTAACTTTCACAGGATGCCACGATTTTAACATTGTAATACTTAGATTATAAAACCTTAAAACAATTTTTGGGGTTTTCCCTATTTCCTGCAAGTTTTCCTATGGAGGTGCAGCACTGAAATGCCAAATTTAAGTCTAAGGAACTCTGCTGTTAGGAGCTAACTTGTGCAGAGCCTTCAATAGTTCCAAGCCTCATGTGACCACTAAGCAAGTCTTTTGCACCAGAGATTTTATTAGCTGAACAAGAAAAATATCCCTAGACTCCACAAGAATGCAGCAAAGAAACTTTTCAAACAGAGCATAAACAACATCTATCAAAATCCTAATACACAGTCATCTCAAAACAGATCCTACAGGCGAGACACTAACTTGGAACTGAAAATACCAAGGGTGTCAGACAGAAAGCCAATGAAGACAGGTATCTCATCAACAAGATGTGATTTTTTTAGACTGAATACCACTCTCAGAACACTTCTTTTGGCTTTGATGCCACTTTAACCACCTCACCACCTCCAAAGCAATGTTGCCCATCAGAAATCAGCTTGGTCATGATCAGAGCTATGCTGAACTGGGCTAGCAGTAATTGGTTAAAAATTAAGTATGTTGCATCTCCTTCTAAAGGCTCTACATTCACTACTGAAATTTACTGCCTGTAGCTAAAATAAAACATATCTGAAGTTTCTAATCTCCCTTCATCGTTAAGACACAAACCCCTTCAAAGGCAAATGAAAGGCTAAGAACCAGATTCTACCCCGCCTTCTAGAATAAAGCTGAAGAAGTGCTAGCATGATCCAAAGCAGCTTGTGGCTGGCATCAGTGTAGGCAAGATCAGACTCCAAACAAACGTGTGTCACGCCTCCCCTCTCATGGCTGTACACAGCTGAGCATCTGAACTAAACCATATTGTAGACTACACTAGAAAAAGTTTGTTAAAATACGTGCTCTTAGAATTTGCTCACTGCTCCAACTCCGCACACTAGAAAAGGAACTCCAGTCATCAGTCAACAACTGTTTCAAATAAACTAAAGCCAGGCATAAACAAGTTTACTGTTTATGTTACAGCTGCTATGGTTTAAAGGCCTGAAATTTAAACGAAGGCTTCAAGCATCTTCAACCTGTAATTACAATGCACAGCAGGATATTTAACTCAGGGCATTACAGGAAAATGCAATGCAGCATTCCTACTTCAGGGCTTCAGTAATTGACTGGCAACATCTCGGGGCATACGTAGTTCTGCTCTAAGTGTGGTAGCAGGAAGGTGGATAATACTGTTGGGACTGGGCAGGGTCACATGCATCTTAGGTGTTTGCTGCTGCTTAGCAGTCAAGCCTGCAAAAGATGAAATCAGCTGTGTACGTCACCCACTATCACTAAGAAACAGGTAACAATTCAAAGTTGTACTTCTCGTCAAAACAACGCCAAAGCTTGGCCTTTCCCTGGACATCCAGAGCTCAGAAAAAGCTGCCACTTTTCACAAGTCTCGGTTGCTCCCTTTTATCAGAAGAACTATGAAGCTAGAGAATTAAAGAATGGCCTAAGCTCCTTATGGCTATAACTCCATCCACTAACATCCGTAGTAAGGATCAGTCTGACCCCGAGCTTCAGGAACTTATTACCTACTCCTTTACTAACTTGAATTTCATTCACTGTGGCATTTGGAACACACACAGCTCACACAAAAACCAGGATGGAAAAATTCACCTTTCCGCATCTTACAGACCAAACTAATGCTCTAGGGATCAGAAAACAGGTACTAGACAGGAGGGTTCAGAGCCACAACACTAATGGCCTGAAATGCCACCAGATTTGTTTTCCAGGCCTCTCACACACCCACCCATCTGAAAGGCTGTGGTCTAGGCACATATTATTTGAACACAAATAATGCTGCGTACTGGGTCTGGTTCAGACAGGAGTTAATTTTTTTGTAGCAGCCTGTATCATGCTGTGCATGTGTATTGTGACTAAAAGTGTTGATAACGCACCAGGGTTTTGTCTGCTGCTGAACAGTGTTTGCACAGCATCAGAGCTTTTTTCTTTACCCCACTCTGCCCCTGCAATGAGTAGGCTGGGTGTGAGCAAGAGGCTGGGAGGGGACGTGGCCAGGACAGCTGACCCGAATCGATCAAAGGGACATCCATACCGTACGTCATGATCAGCAGTAAAAGCTTGGGGAAAGGAGGATAAAGGGGGTGGGGGGGAAGTCTGGAGTTATGGTGTTTGCTCTCCCAAGTAACTGCTACAGATGCTGAGGGCCTGCTTCCCAGGAAGGGGATGGACACCTGCCTGCCAGCAGCCAGTAGTGACTAAATTTCTCTTGCTACTTTGCTTGCACATGGAGCTTTGCTTCACCTATTACACCGCCTTTATCTCAACTCCCAAGTTTTCTCGCTCTTGCTCTTCCTATTCTGTCCTGCTGCAGGAGGAGATGAGTGAGTGGCTGCATGGGCTTAGCTGCCAGCCAACATCCACCCACCATACACTGCCAGCCATTCACCTGTTACCAGGATCAAGTCATCCTTCCGAAGGACGGTAGAAAAGCAAGCTCCTCCTCTGGGCCACTCCTCTGGTTTACTGACCTTGCACAAGTCACTCCTGACATCCTTCATTTTCCTTATCTGCAGGATGACTGCTTCCTCCAAGATTAATCCTTTTGGGGCAATTTTCAGCACCACTGAACAGCCACGGTTCGGCACCTTGGAAAATAACATCCCTGAGCACCTCTAGAAAGTCAGACTCTGCATTTTGCACTTTATGTGGGCAGATTATTTCAGGCCTGGAAAATGCCACTTGGTGTTATACCAGCAGACTGCCTCTTCAGACATTTTCCAGGCATCTCCAACACCCATTACACTTCAAACCAAGCTCATCAAGAGATGATCTGGAATCAGTTTTGTTCAGGAAGAATCCTCTTGCTCAGCAACTGACACAACAAAACAACCGGGAGACTGAATGGGCTGTTATCTCTCTGCTCAGCCTGCCAAGTGCAGGGTGGGCGAGACTCTCCCTGGAGCAGCCTGTGCCCTGGGTTTGGCCACGTCAGCCACCACAAGCAGCGCACAGAACACGTTGCAAGCTGCAGACAGTTATGCATCCTTTCCCTCTAGCCTTCTGAGCATTAAACCTCACCAAAAGAGAGCCACGCTCACATGACAATCTGAATCCTGTAGTTGTCCTTCCTGTACGTACTTTAATGAGATTTTGGCAGCCCAGGAGGCCAACCGTACCCTGGGCTGCATCAAGAGCAGCGTGGCCAGCAGGTCGAGGGAGGGGATTCTGCCCCTGTACTCTGCTCTGGGGAGACCCCCTCACCTGCAGTGCTGCATCCAGCTCTGGAGCCCTCAGCACAAGAAGGACATGGAGCTGTTGGAGCGGGGCCAGAGGAGGCTGCAAGAATGATCCGAGGGCTGGAGCAGCTCTGCTGTGAGGACAGGCTGAGAGAGCTGGGCTTGTTCAGCCTGGAGAAGAGAAGGCTGCGGGGAGACCTGATTGCGGCCTGTCAGTGCTTAAAGGGGGCCTATAGGAAAGAGGGGGAGAATCTGTTCAGTAGGGACAATGGTGACAGGACAAGGGGTAATGGATTCAAGCTGAACCAGGGGAGGTTTAGATTAGATGTAAGGAAGAAATTCTTTACAATGAGGGTGGTGAAGCACTGGAACAGGTTGCCCAGAGAGGTGGTGGAGGCCCCATCCCTGGAAACATTCAAGCCCAGGTTGGACGGGGCTCTGAGCAACCTGATCTGGGTAATGGTGTCCCTGCTCACTGCAGGGGGTTGGACTAGATGGGCTCTGGGGGTCCCTTCCAGCCCAAAACATTCTATGGTTCTAAGATTTAACAATATGCTACCTAAAGAGGTTAGGTTTAAGAGGGGTTTTGTTTGTTTGTTTTCATTTATTGTGGGGGTTTTTTGTTTTTCAAAAATTGCTACAATCCCATTAGATCTAGTCTTCATTGCAAGCTTCCTGAATTTTCTTTATTGCAAAAGGATCTTATTATGTCATTAAAATAATAAACTTACAAACCAGGAATATGATTAAGGGAAATAGAAACTGCTTAGAAAAGTCAAAAGATGCAAGGAAGGAAGAACGGAAACAAAAAAAAAAAAAAAAAAAATCAAGAACTGTGTGGGTGGAAATGATGACCCATCAGGCTACAAAACAACCATGGAACAAAAAACCTACAGAAAAATCTGTTTTACCAATTCCAATTCTGGGAAGAAAAAAATAAATAAAAATCAAGGATGATATTCAGTGCTGTAAATACAGCTACCAGCAGTCACTCCAGCTGCTGCAAGAAGCATAGAAAAATACATATAGAGGACAAAAGTTCAATCCGCACAAGATCCTCTACTGAAGATAATTTTCTCCAATGCTTGCACGTAATACTGAGCTAATGTTTTTCTGTAGTCAATCTCTCCAGCAAGATGTTCTTTGGTCCCAGAATAGGTGAGAATCCAGGCAAACTCTGCAGCCCAAGTATTTCTGCCTCCTGTTACTAATTTGTTCATCACCCACCAGTGTGTTGACATCACAGCCAAGAGACCAACATTCCCTGTAACACTGGGGGACAACAAACATGCAAAGACGGGAGAAGGAATGACTCAAGCGTGAATGGGATCATGCCAATAGCATAGGAATTCAGCTGTCTGAACCCCAGGAATACATACATGAAATCTGCTTTTGACCTACTCAACATCTTTGCACCTCCCCCAAAATCTAAAATGATGCTCTTTTAACATGGAAATAAAGGGAAAAAAGTGGGATTTATTCTACCAAGAAGAGTCAGAGTCAAGTTTGCCTAGTGTGGAAGTATCCACCTCAACCATTACATTTCCCACAATGATTTCCCAGGGTCTTCAAATGAAAATGGCACTTCAAAGCACAAATCATGGACAAAAAGCTTACTTGCTCTAGGCTACACTCCCTCATGGATATGGAGCAGCCTCCTGCCCTAAATTATTTTCAAGGCAATGTGAAGAGGCAGCTGGTAGAGCAGGAAATAATCAACACACCCACCCACCCCACCCTGTTATCTTCTAGTTAATTCTGATCATTTGAATGTCCTAGGAAGCAAGGACAGAGGTGGGTCACTACTATTCCACAGGTTTACAGTGACATCCTCTGCAAAAGGGCTCCTTCCAGCTGTTAACCATCATCCCGAGGCAGCAGCAGGTGCTCCCAAAAACCAATTATGTAATTAGCGATTCTCATTAAATCATCCTCCACCTTGTTTCTGACTTCCATTGAAAAGGCAAGACAAAAGAAAATGCAGGGAACTTCCAGCTCACCTACCACTGAGCTTTGAAACACTTAGTTTACTTCAAGCTTATCTTGCCTTCTCTAAACAAAAAACACCACAAAACACACATACACAAAAAACAAAAAACAAAACAAAACAAGCAAAACAAAACAAACAAAAAAACCCACCACAACCCACACCACCACCAACAAAACATTCAGTTAGGCTGCATCTTAGGAAAGCAAAATTCATTTTTCATCTCAGTTGGAAACTGCCTCCTATGCCCTCATGAGACTCCCTTGATCAGCCTCACTCGTCAGCCTGTAGGTATTTCTAAAAATTGTACACCTTACCTCTCGCATCACTCCTGAGAATAATATCCAGAAAGGACTGACAGGGAGGACAGTGAGTAGCTAGGAGAGGCACACAAGTACTACCTTCCCCTGCTCACAATCCAAGAGGAAAACGGTCAACCATAAGCCAAAGCTCACCAACAACTGCAGAGGAATCAAAGATGGGTAAGAGTGACTAGTACACCACAGCTCTTGCCACCAGCTAATGCTTCCTGGTTTAAGCATTTTAAATGCTTCATAAAGATACAATTTGAAAATAACATTTCTCATCAGATAAGAGCCAGTCAGGAAAAGCCACACTAGAATTAGCCACACTAGCTGGTGGGGTTTCACAATTGCACTGGCTCTCTCAAGGCCATGTGCAGGTCAGAAAACAACACTCAACTTGGAGCAAATAGCAAGCAGGAGCTGCTCCTCACTATAAATAGGGTCCCTCTTTCCACGCAGTTCTGGAGCTCGTATCCGTCTGGACCAAGATCTGACCATTAAGAAATGTTCTTTACAGGTAGCCCTTCCCATGTGGGGCTGCCCACGCTACTTCAGACTCACCACACCCTCGGAAACCTTCTTCAAGCATTACTCAGCCTGCCAAAATATTAACAAGGGATTTCTTAAACTGGAAAAAACCTACCTCCAGGCCACATCCCTTGTTTGTTAGCCAGTGTACTGACAGTACTATTTCTCCTTGCTGTTGCAAGGAATAATTCAGAGGGAAAGATAAGCAATGAATGCTAACGAGATTACAGGGACCGGAGAATCTGAACACCAGTTTTGCAACACAATGTCTCCCCAAAAGCAGTCTGAAAGCAAGAGCTCTGTCTTGCCAGCAATTTCAATCATATAAAACAGACAACCGGAGGAAAAGGACAAGACCAAAAAATAGATGACACACGGAGATACGACTGTGGATGCTGCTTATAAACAATCTCTTTCTTTCTTACTCTCCCTTGTGGTTTTGGTTTGATGGTGGTTTTTTGTTTTGTTTTTTAGCCTGAGGTGAGAAGACAGGTAGTTGTATTTCCCCTTGAAGCATGACTCAGCCTTTCCTCATGCCTTGGGTGCCAAGAGCTGGAGCACACAGTGACAGCACTGGAACTCAAAGTTCACAGAAAATTTGGGCATCTGCCACTTCACATCCACTAGCTGTCACCAAGCAGCCACAGATAAATTCGGAAGATGACAGCTAAAAGTGCTGTGACACTTTCTATAAAAACCAAGCCTAGATTAGAATGAATATCTGTATGCTACCAGAACTTAAAACCAAAAAATTTGAGTGAGTTTTAAAGTGATGCCTTGTTACTCCAAAAAGCAGATCATGAATCCTGCTTCCCTTTAAGGAATACTAAGCATGCTGAGAAGCCAGAGCACCTGCAATGAACTACGGGGTTAAAGATCTGACCAGCATTAAAACCTTGTTATCACCAAACTCACTTGCTGTTTATTCCTGCACTGCATAGAATCAGTCCCTGCCCACAACTTCTCCTAGTGTGCCTATTACTCTGACAGAAACACACAGAGGAAGAATAATTGGTTTTTATGTAATAGTTCTGAATTACATTTGACAGGCTATTTTTCTTTCTTCTGGGATCCATAACACAAGTATGTGGGATCTTCTGGGATCTTTCTTTCTGGGATCCGTAATACAAGGATGTCTACTTTGCACATGTGTTTCCCTACCAAATTTTGCAGAGAAGAATCACAAGAGCCGAACATGCTAATTGGGAGAGACTGGTCACAACCTAGATAGGCTACTATCATCTCAAAACACTAGGGTCACAATAAACCAGAGATACTACCTAACTAATGATTAGCTAAGTAAGACTAGCTGTGATTATCTTTTCCACCTGCAATACTGTAATAGTTCCCCTTTTCTCAGGAACATGTGAAGTCCTTTGATGGCATAGGATATAAGACATTAGATAAGCACCATCTGTTAATATTACTGAAGATATTTAACAGCTTTTTAACTTAGTAAGTCCCATTCTGCAAATAAAATTCACATAGGTTTCAGCTAGCTTGCTCTTACAAGCTCAGACTTTACATCCCTCCTGGGAGAAAATGGTTTATAAGCAATGGCTAAGTAAATAAAACCTTGACTATTATCAACTCCGCACCCTCAAAAATCAATACCAAAAGGAAATGTTTTATATTTAACCACTGTACAGAGAAGTAGCAAGGGTAAGTCTGGGAAAAAGTTATTTAAAATAACAGCAGCTCCAGCTGTCTATGCTTGACAGTAACAGCATGCTGTAAGGACTAGGAGAGTTTCCTCAATAAAGTGAAATCACGTATGCAGGACCAAAGCATTTGTACAGGCTGGAGAACAACCTGCACCTCACACTCTCCCTCTCATTAGAAAGCACAGCCCCATACATGTTACCAAGAAGATGCGTGGTTCTACTGTGCACTCCCAAATCATCTCCCCTACACTCTTAAGAGTGACTTTTTTTTCCCCCCATTTCAGAACAGATATACAAAAACTAAGCTCCAGGAATGTATCAGCCTGCCATCTTAAGACAAATGAAGATTCATGCCAACTCTGTAGCTTTTGTTTACAGGTAGTTTGCTGAATACATCTGAAAGGTCTGTTTAGGTGGGAAGCTTTTTTCTTTGCCATACTATCACAGTAGTAGTTAAATATGATAAAAGAGTGACAAGAAGGCAGGATTTAAAGTAACTTCATTCTGACCAAAGGCCAAGATGCATAACTAATGAAAAAGCCCAAATCAAGCTCTGAACTAACCAGCTGTTTGTGGGAAGGCACTTTCCTATTAGCAAGCTTAACTAGAAAATAGAAACTCAAGCTTCAGCCAGAGCACTGTCACAGCCAGCCTTTAATCAGTATGTGCAAGCGTAGTGACTTGGCAAACGTGGGTGTGCAAACTGACCTCCAAAGTTAGCGAGCCGTCCGATCCTTGTGACAGGAACCTTCCTTTCCCGAGCCCGTTCACTGAGCTGCAGCAGAAAGAGAGGGAAAGGAAAACAAAAGAAATCCACAAATGAGCTGGGCATATGGTCAGATAGCTGCAAATTCAGAGGGCAACTCTGAAAGCACTTGAACAAGTCTGTGCTACAGAAAGCTTTTCTTGAACACCAAGCCTTACATACATTGAGAGACTTTCATGTAGACACACTGCAGAACAGACACCATGAACTGAAACATACACTAAGCAGAGAAGCAGACAAGAGGGTGGGAAACATAGAAGAGCTGACAACCATGTTTAGAAATCCCATTTTTACTTTCACCTCAGCAGCCCTTGTATTTTGAACTTGGAGTAGCAGCACAACGCCAACCCAAACTCCCTTCCACACATGGAATTAACACTCATGGAATGTTACCGGGTCCACAGTACTGTAGATAATTCCCCCACGCGCAACAGCTGGAGCAGCAGAAGCATACAGATTCATCAAAGCAACATCCCAAGTGAGTGAACCCACAGTAGCATCTGATACTGGGTATGGGGAAGGAGGCAGGTCAGAGCAGGTGGCAAGTATCTCCACTGTGAATTCTGCCATGGGCTTTCTGCGCTCACACAATGGCACAAAGCCCTAAAGCAACAATTGTGAGCTCTGCTACTCTTCAGTCTACTAATGCCCAGGGCAATGTTCCCTCCACCGTAGAAGGACTGCAATACACAGTACAGGAATGTACAGCCTTCACTGAGAGGAGCTTAGGTCCAATTAGTTCTTCACAGGCACAGCAAAACTACTAGCTGAAGGGAACAAGGCCCTTCAAGAAGACAGACGCAAGAAGACAGGTCAGCCTTCAAGCTTTTGCATCCTACAGCTGTTGCCACCTACTCAACATTTCACCCCAAAAACTGAGGTGAAATGCAGACCCTCCTTTATTGTAAGTCTAACCCTATCTATGCTTTTTAAACATCCTCTCATACCAGAATATGTGATATAGAGAGGGCAGGTGTGAAAGGAGTGCCTGAAAAGCTATTGACAGAATAAATATCACAGAGATCAGAGTTAAGGAGCACTGACACTTCCCTCTTTTGCCTCCACAAAAAGGAATAGCAGAAGAGGAAGTAGTGAGAGAAACACAGGAGAAGGTGAGTAAGGACAATCCGGTACAGAAACCATAGTACTAAGTATCCTTAATTAAAAAAAAAAAAAAACCCCCAAAAAAAAAAAAAAACACCAACCACAAACCACATACCATCTGTTTGTAGGGTTTCTGCTCTGAACCTGTTTTGGCCTGTCTGGCTTTATCAATATCTTCAGCTGTTAATCCACTAACAGAGGAATGGTCTTGGTGAAAAGCCCTATTTTGTCCAAAGGCAGCAGCAAAAGGATTTCCAGGGTCCCTAAAGCCTCCAAATAACCTTGCATCCATTTTGGGAGGGAAAGGCTTCTGACCCATGCCAGAATCTCCAGTCTCACCAACACTTCTAAAAGGTCCATTCGTAGTGTAAGAGTAAGCAGGGCCTTCACTGCTGCGTTCATGAGGCGTGCTGGGGGCAGTGGAGAAGTCCATTGGAGCATCTGATGGCTCTCGGGCTGAGAAGTCATAGTCTTTCCCAAAATCCTCGCTGAGATCAGTTAAGTTCTCCTGCTGTTTGCCTAGTTCCTGCAAACAAGAATAGAAATACTTTTAGAAAATAACTTAGAACCTGCTCCCTACCCATCTGTGGTCCTCAGAGACAGACGTACAGCTACGCTGTCCTGTCTCCACAATAAGTAATTCACTTATTGTAGAGACTCTGGCACTGCAGACATTGACAGAAAGAGACAGGAAAAGGAAGAGACACTGAGGACACCTGGGAACGCTGGCAGTCTTTCAGCCCCACTGATGGGACAAATTCATTAACAGCTTCTCCAGTGCCCATAACTGAGGACGCCTTGTTCTGCATACACTGCCAGGAAGGGTCAGGAATTATGGAAGTCACTAAAAGCAATACACTGCTCAGAAACAGCAGGTGATGGGAGCTATAATATCACATAAGATATACTTCAGAGGGACAACAAAAAGTTAAACCTCATAATATTCCATTTTTACCCCGACCCCACTCCCTGCTCCCATGCTGTCCCTAATCATGCAATGTCAGCACTTTCAAGCCCAAAGCTACCCAAAGCAACACCAGATACCTACTTATAGGCAAAGTCACAGCCATGGAAGGCTGAGCTTACATTACCAACTGGAAAACACATTTCATGATTCAGCCTCTAAGCTATGGCAGGGCTTGTTGTCATCCCAAAATAAATAGAATTCTGTGCTTGAAGCAAGGATAGCAGCACCAGGCACAGCAACACTCAAGGCAAGCTTCTCCTGACAGTCTTTTCTGTTCTGTCCTGACCTGCGAGAGCTGCCCCACTAAGCCCAGATATTTGCCACCACTTTTCAAGGGGGGGGG
>KL259499.1:31095-43926 GCA_000699545.1 Podiceps cristatus
CAGCAGGGAGTCCTGAGGGGGCAGGGGCAGAGCATTATCTCCTTTTTACTTGCTACTTGACATATTCCAATCACCCATCTCAGCAGCAGCAATACCACGGAAGAACTGATGACTATTACAGCCAATCAAGAGGATTTAAAATCCTGCTGTGGTCAGGCAGCAGGCAGTGTATTTTAGGCTCTTTCCTAAACACTAATTACATTTCCCCTCCTTACAGAAAAAAACAGAACGTGGTCCTTCCTGTTATTCAGCAGGTCTTATGCTATTCTGAACCTCAACATCAGGGTGGGGGGGTAGAAATCTGTTTACAAATGGGACTGTGGCCACAATACTGACTGATGATTTCAAGCAAGAATGCCTCTCTGCTTCCATACTTAAGTTTTAAAAAGCATGTCAGACAGCCAGAACCCTGCCACAGATCGAAAGAAGTGAAATATAGTCACTTAACTTAAAAAGCTTTCCTCTCTTCAAAAAAGAAAAGTGTCATAGCTTCAGACTGCAGATTTCTTACTGAGCCCTGCTTTGGCAGCAGCTTCTCATGCAACTCATTCACAGAACACAGGGCAAGTGTTCTGCAGGTGTGTTTGTGGGGCACCTCTTGCACAGAGAAAGAGGCACAGAAATGGGAGAACATCATCTCTCTTTCTTGGATGCAAAAGGAGGACAAAGGCAAGACAAAGCACTGGCTCCATAAACAACCACACTTAGGGCATTTCTACTGCAAGCTTACATAGAACCAAGGAAACAGTCCCAGATTCTAGGGGTGAAGCTATAGGAGACTGCCATGATAGGCTAAGCTTATTGCATAAAAAACCCATCAAAACCTCACTCACGAGTTTCTGCTTTCATAATCATGATCTGAGCTGCACTGTTCCTAAAGGATGATAAAAGATGATTGAGTTTGATTTAGAAAAGTTCTTTTTCTCAGAGAAACCCCACGTTTTCAAGAGATGGCAACACTGCAATTGTGAAGCTCTTCTAAATCCATCCCCATGTCTGGTAATAGAAGCTATGGCTTTAAAAAAAATTTCCTCCTTTGAAAATCAGTTCTGAAAACCCAGCCTGAGTTTTAAGTGATGAACATGCAGAAGCCTAACCCTGAGCCATTCTGAAATATATCTCCAATTCTGTAGAGAAAGGAAGAAGCACTGAGATAAATCCAGCTCACTCTAGAAGAACTCATTCACCTACTCAAAGGTGAGGTAATCAATGACTGAAGTTTGAAGGGGTCTTTAAATAACAAAGCTGCTGACCAGTCTTAGCAAGAGCTTGATCTGTGACCAGGTGAGCAAAGCACTTTTCCAATTTCAGCATGTCTTAAACACTCAGTAATGGAAACAAACACTCCGCAGCAACATTCCCCTCCCATTCCTGTCCAAGCACCTACTGCATGCCACAGAAATCCTGGAGAATTCCCAGAGTGTAACAACACCTGTATTATCAATTGACCACTTCAGAGCTAGGTTCTAGTTGATGATGCAAGTTCCTAGCCACCCTCACAACAAAACCAGAAAGTACAGGGAGGAAAAGCAAACCATCAGACTAGACTGTGCACAAAGAGCTTTGCTTACCTGCATTTTCCCCAAGGCAGAACTGAACTGTTCTTCAGCAGCAGCCTGGAGAGTCCTTGCAATGGTAACCGCATCGCCCCCAAGGAGAACCTGCCGAAGCTGTCCTGCTTGGGTTTCTAGGAGTGCTTTACTAAGCTTTGTCAAGCCTCTCATGACCATGATGGCATCACCCGCCATGACTGATGTCTTTCCGTGCTGAAAGATGAAGAAGAAAGAAGGGGGGGGTGGTGGAAACAAAAGGTCAAGGAAAAATCATTTTCAAGTCACCTAAGAGCCAGTGGCCTATCCCAGAAATCTCCTCCTGCTTTGGCCATGAGCCACCACAGGAACTTGTTTGCAGCTCAGAGAGCACACAGGCCAGCCTGAATGACAGCTAGTTAGCTGACCTTACCAGGCAAAGCGAGAACTCTCCTTATGACTCTTCCTGAGTTGGGATAACACTCCAGGACTCCACACAAATATTCAAGTCACCATTGACCAGGGGAAGCAAAGACGGGTAAATGTCAGTAACCCCGCAAATATGATCTTGAGTCCTTCCCGATGTTTAAAAGGGATTAAAAGCATTAGCATTTGACCTTTAATTATTATCAGGCCCTGGAACATATTCTCTGTGCCTGATAGCATGAAGTGCACTGACAACTGTCACATCCCATTCCTGCCCTGGAGCTATGCCTGCTCACTTTACATAGCCAAATTTCTTCACCCCCACATCAATGAGTAAGCTTTTTGTGTCCTCCAAGAGTGGTCTGCTCGGCTCCCCAAAGTAGCTCACTCTGCTACTTTTAATTGGAAACTTAAGTACGTTCAGAACACCCACCTACCACAGGATTTGCACAGTACTGCATTACAGTACTGAATTTTTGACTCAGTCCCCCTTCCTGTTCAAGGGACAATCCACCTCAGATTCATAACAGTTTGCGCAGTTTCAGTGTCTTCAAATACAAACTGGGCACCGTAAGATGCAGGACAGAGCATGTCTGAGAACAAGTTCCACAGACTCCTTTATCTCTGCCTAGAACCAAGCTCAAGCTCAGGACACCGGCTCTCCTACATCACTGTGGTTCACATAAAAGCAAGCCGGGAGTGGCCAGGATGCCAAAACCATTTTACAACAGAAATTTTCACCTGCTTATTTCACTCATCTCCCACATCTTTAAAGAACGGTCAGGGTTACAGTTCCAGGGCTCACTCAGCTGCACATCCTCCCACCTTTTCTGACAGAGAAGATGGAAGTGTACAGTTGGCACAAGAAGCTGCCTAAGTTTCAACCATAACAGTAGAATACTCTGTCATGATCTGAAGGGAAAAAAAAGGAAAAAAAAGGAAAAAAAATCTGGCTGCAGTAGGTACCAAACACTACTAAGGCCATGTATTTAAGTTATTTCCTCAGCAGGTACACAGGCACTAATTCATTTGCAGAAGATAACCTGTCAACATCCACACAGGCACGACTTTAAATGTTACACTGAAGTGGTACAAGTGATCCTGAGTCAACAGTACACAGCATTGCACCTCATTTCTGACCGCAAGCAATTGGATCCAGTTACCTTCTCAGGAAATGCAAAGCCCGTCTCACAAACACATCTGCTCTATCAGTCACGCAGGAGAAGTATGGACTGCTATAGCTGAATTTCTGGATAAGTAGACAATTTTGCTGCAGTCACACAGGAGATGCAAGGATTACTACAGCTGAACTTCACAAACACATTATTACGCAAACGCCCAGTAAACCCCAGTTAATGGAGTATTTGTTCAACAACTGTTAATCAGTGATCAAAATCGGGAACAACCGCTGTAGCCAGGAAGTGAGTATTATACATTACATGCTTTAAGTTCGGTTGTTAGAAAGACAGTCAAGTGTCAACAATGAATCTGGGCTTAAGAGTTAGCTGTAAAAATAAAATATCAAACCTACCCAGGTCATTATGCTGTGGTGATCTTAACAAGACCTTACAGGGCTGGAGCATATGGATAGAAGTATTACTCCTGAATCTCTCCAAAGTTTAGTGACTAGGGTAGGTTTTAATATTGTATAATGCACTGTTAAACTCAAAAGCTGCCTGTCAGGTATGGAAATGTACTCTGTCAACAGGAGGGGTTTCCCACCCTGCATTTTCACACTGGAAATTTCCACATGGATCTCACTCAAAGCATTTGTAGGCAGTCCCTGCAATTCAGAGCCAGGCAGAGAAACCAACCAACAACACAGTACTGTCCTAGCTGAAATGAGACTGGTCAAAGGTTGCCACCACTGAGAAACAAGTAGTCACAAGTATTAGAAGCGCAGGAAAGCCTGAATGAGAAAAGTTCATTCCCTCCCTCCCAAGAGCAACAAAAGGCAATGCAATATAGATCAATGTACACTCAGACCTAACACACACAAAACATCCACTTTTAACATGGATCTTTCTAACCAGCAATACTAAAACCATATCCTCCTTTCATCCAAAACCAGCTGAAGGATTTATCTTGAAGTGGCAGTTGTTACACGCTAAACGTACATTTAAAAAAACATCCCAACAGAACTTTGGGGAAGCTAATGTAACCACAAATGGAAAACATACATTGCACAATGCACACTCACCCCCTCCATTGCCAAATATATCAACAAGCAAAGAGGACCAATTGCCTTTTACAGGTTTGGCTATAAAAGACAGCACTGGGCAGGTTGCTGCCAAAATCTGCCTGACTTCCATGCTATCACCCCCACCTTCCTCTGCACAGCAGTTCTGAACACCCAGGTGCCACGCAAGTGCTCTGTTAGCTCAGGAGCATCAGCAACATGCTCCCATGCAGCACTGCCAAGGGACAGGCTGTCGTAACAGGCCATTTGTCCCAGTACCCGGCTGAAACACAGGCCTCCAGGCAACTGACTTGCTGTTTTCTATGATCTGACAGATTCTCTGCAGGTAGCTCATGGACCCAAATAGAAATCACAGTACAAGCACAAAGGCGAGGCATGTCTCAATAAGGACTTCAGGGGTCAAACCTGAGGGGAGTCACCAACAAATAAAGGCTGAGAAAGAGGAACATGTTTTCAGAAGCAAGACCATACTCCTTTTTAACAGAATTGTGTCTGTAACCCATACCCTTCCAGTTCCTCATCTTTCATACACCAAGTCCTCACCTTTAACAAAGCACGGTCAGGAAAAAGCAGAGGAAACAATAACTATACTGCAATGATTAATCCTTCGGCAATAGGCATCAGGAGCAAGAAAACATTCAGGTAATGTCTGTACCCATCACCAAGCACTATGAAGGTGGGAGCAATGAGAACTGAACTGATACTGGCATTTTCCTCAAGTGGAAAAAATCCCAGGATATCTAGTTTTGTCGATCCTACATCTAGCAGAACATATTGGATAATCATCCTAGAAAGGACACAGAAAGCAGAGACGAACAAGGTTATCAAAGCCAGAAGGGGAAAGCATGAAAGAAAACACATGCTAGGTATACAAGAAGGGAAAAGACTTCTCACAAAAAATAACCAAGAATTAGTAGAATCACCCTTTTTCAATGAAAAAGCAATGAGCACAAGCAAGGACGAGAGAGACAAACTGAAAGGCAGAGGAAGCATGCACTTCCAAAGACACGACTGGTACATGTCCCCAACAATACGCTTCTGTTAATACCCCGTGCAGACAGCAGGCAAAGGATTCCACACACACACACACCAAGTCCTATTCATACCACTACTAAATTAATAAACAGTGTAAGCAAGCTCTATCAAAAACAGATTTAAGGAGTGATTTCAAACAGAATTGGTCTGAGTGTACAAAGCGTCTATCACACTTGACTTGTCTCCCAAGGACTCGTTATCTAGCACTACCCAAGAAGGGCACGGCCGGCACGGAGCACGGACAAGTCAGTTGTGTCTACATACGCTGTCAGAGGGCCTGCTAACCTGGATTGAAGAGGGCTGATGAGTGTCAGTCATGAGCTATTTTCCAAGAATAAGCAGGGTCACAGTTTTTGCTTAGTAAGCTTCTCACAGCTGAATGAATCTCTGGAAAATACCCACAGCTCTAGCATGAGGAGGCTAGAGCCAAGTCATCTTCAGACACCAGAGAAGGTCCACACAGCAGGCAGAGGGGCTTGTACAGGTTAGATGCCACACCAGCAGGTAAACCACCTCCTGACATTGCACCAGATTTTGAACCCTGTTGTACCAACAAAATTAAACCAATGCCTGGGATACTCTGATGTGCACTGACCATGTGCCTCACAAGCTGCTCTCCTCTAGTGACTGACCACAGCCCGTTTCCTCCCTCCTTCAACACGCCAGGCTACTGGACTGAAGGTTTACGCAAGTATAGGGAGACACTCAGCGCAACAGAGGCCAATAACAGAAACACAAAGCATCACAACAGGCAACAGATAAATTATTATATTTGTACTCTTTTCAGAACACATCCCTCCACTCATTCTCCTCGTTTTCCTCACCCTAACATCTGCTCCTACAGACACACAGACCAACTTCTGGCTCCTTGCACTTCTTCCGGATGCTTGTAGAGTCAAAAACCTGACTCATATATACACATGCATATACACACACACACATATATAGGACAGACCAAGCTTAAACACAAGGAAACTTCTAATCATATGGAAATATACCAGAAGTATTTCTGAAAGTTTTCTGTGCATGACAACACAACCTCTTTCAACGTAAGAGAATTACTTCTACCATCAACAGTTTGCTATCAATCCAAGAAAGAAGTTCATCTACTGTTGAATAATTTAAAAAACAAAACCACACACACAAAAAACAGGAAAAAAAAAACCACAACCAAAAACACCAAAACCCCAGCAGTTTTACAGTAGCCCACATGCCCCCTCTCAGTAGAAGTTCTAGCTGCCTTCTTTTTCTCCAGCTTTTCTTTTAAATAAGTGAGACAAAAGTGAAAAATATTAGGCTGGACAGGTGGTAAGGCAGATACTTAAATGTCACTTTTTCAGAGGAAACTTAAACAGTCTCTATGCCTTCCCCCGCTTCCTATTCATTATCACAATCACCATTATCTTAGTTGTATGGAAACAAGGATTGTAACCCTAGAATCAGTGTTATAGCCACCCACACCATCAGAGGGAGTGTGGCAACAGTATGAAATAAAAATAATAAACACCACAAACAAGATACAGATGACCAGGAACTTGGCATATTTATTCCATGGCCATAAACCAGCAGCAATTTCCAAATAATCATTATCCATTAAGCTGTTCTGTAACTGATCTTTTACAGATTTTTTTCATTTCTTATTACGTGTGTTGCCATACCAACCCTTTCACGTGATCCTTTTACTCTTGGCCTTTCTCAGTTCCATCACACACCTCCCCACCAGTTCCCTTTATACCAGACTTCCAGGCCCCTGCTTAGACATATTTTCATTAGCTGGATTCCCTGGGTTGCAGCTGACCCAAATTTTAACCAGGCAGGGCACAGAACAAACTGCATTTTTAAAAGGAGAGAGCTGCCATCATCCTTTAAACCAAACTGAAGATCTACCTTGCTTACCCTTTCATTCTTCCCCCTCCCCACATCTCCCACACAGCACAGCTCCAGAAGAAACCTCTTTAAAGATCTGACCTACAACAGAACTCGGGACTCTCGTATTTTGAGTCCTGCCCCGTAGCTTTGACTCAAGCCTCCTTAAACTGAATTCATCAAGTATCTGAAAGCGGCTTTAAAACTACCCTTGCACAAAGTAGTTTGCCAATGCCATTTAAAACAAACACTTTTGAAGGGCAGGCGGAACTTGTTTACTCTCTAATCTTTTCAATAGCAGTACATGCACTGATAAAAGTGGGCTGCTTGGCAGACATGCCTCTTTCCACCAAAATTCAGAAGGCTTAGCAATCATTTTTGGCAAACGCCAGGTAGTTCAAAACCCAGTATGAGCAATTTTCCCCATAAATGGCTTGACAGACAACATAAGAGTGAAAAGAATGCTTGGACACTTTAAAAGTAAGCACAGTCTGCTTTCTTTTAGATACAGATACACCAGTGCAAAGTGAATGCTCTGGACTGGTGGCTCTATTTACTTCTTTCTGGACAATGTCTGGGGACGTGCAAAAGCGTAATCACAGCCCGCGTGCCTGGAATTAACAGCGCCTCTTTCTACCCTGGCCACGGATCTAGAAATAATTCACTCACAATTAAGATCCTAGTGGGAGAGCATGTTCCCTCATTACAGGCCACTTCCTCTGCTGATACATCTTGACACAATCCACTACTAAATTCTGTCCCAGGCGCACGTTGTTTCCCATTACACTGAGGTAGATCTGACTCAATCACTGTGATTTTAAGCCTACTGCTCGCTCACTTCTCCCCAAGAATGAGTTCTGTGCCTGCTCCTGGGAATTAAGTATTTTCAGTTGGGAGATCAAAAGAGGTTCCATTTACCTCACTTGCAGGGCAAAAAGATTTAGGCCATTGGGCTGATATTTCAATCTGGAATTGTATTTATACCTAACATCCTATCTTTGTATTATCTATGTTACCAAGAAAAAAAGGAGAAAGAATAAGAGGGCAAGGAAAAAACAAGGGGTTTTCCTGTCTATGCATGGGGCAGTGCTTAGAGCAAGCCACTGTGCTGCATCATTTGTATGCCTCAAAAGCTCCAGGCACAAGTGTAACTTTAAATCACATTAATAATTCCGACATATTCCATGACTAAAGTTACTCCCCACGCATGTGGATCTTTCAGCCAGCAACAAGAACAACTGTATGTTAAAATCAAAATGGAGCATGACCACAAAACATACAGATTAATATGAGATTTAGGCAGATGCAATATTTGAAGCATATACTTAAGAAACAGAACTACTACAAGCTGAATTTACACTTTTATTTGGGTTTATGGCAAGCTTACACAAAAGCACAGTTCACTAGTTCCAAGTCATCCCTCAGTCAGTGTTAACAGAATCACTTTAAAAGACAAATCCCTCACATCCATATGGAGCAACCCTAACCAGCAGTATTTATAAATAGTTACACTAAAGCTCTGCGCTGATCAAACCCAAACATTGCACTTCAAACAAAAACTAAACATGGCAAACATCTCCCCCCAGGTTTGCAGAGCAGCTCTACGCTCGCAGAGCCACATCGCCAGCTCGGGCAGAAGCAGCCACCAAAGCTCAGCTCCCTCTCAGACGCACAGCTCCGCAGCATTAAGCTCTGCGCAGGGAACCAACAGAGCTCCTGCTGGTCTCAGGCTCTGAACTAGAATACAAACTATAAGTGAGGGAAGTTATAGTTTGCAGGTTGTTGGGGGTTTTTGTTTGTTTGGTGGGGTTTTGGTTTGGTTTTTTTGGCATACACTGTTATGTGCAATTGTTTTTATTGGAAGTTTTATAACTTTCTGAAAACACACCAAGTCCAATTTGGGAGTTGGAAACCCATAACAAGCTACACCTCACAAACAAGTGCAGATTCCTTTTAACTCAAATACACTTAAGACAAAATTCTTAAGAAAAATAGCAGCTCCTCCTCTTGCATTTAAACACACATCACTCTTCACTCATATCTCAATCTGAAGAAAGGGGACTGATATCAAAGTTCTCTAGAGGGCAGAGAACAAGTAAACTACCCAAAGTTACACCGCATGTCGGTGATGGAGCACAGGACAGAAGCAGAGCTTTCTCCAGAACACACAGATTCTTACAGCACATGGCCTACACTTAAGCGTCCCTTAAATATCTACCCCCACAGCTCAAAAAGAAACAAGGATTTATAGCCAGTTTGCTAACCATCTTAATGGGACATTGTTAAGTCATACCTAAATGATTAAATGCCACACCAGCAGTGGTTTCCAGTCAGAATACTTCAAATTTAAACTTCTGGAAAACTAGACACACTCTAACTGTACTGTACATCTGTCTTCCTCAGATGTAAGAAGATATTTTGCTTATTACCCATTTTGTACACCAGGACAGAACCACGCGTGCCATGTCTTGAGTTAGCACGTTACAAAGTCAGTAAGAGGCACCCCATGCACATCTCTCTGGGTGGCACACACACACACAAACATCCTCTGCTCACAGGGTGAGCACAACCCTTTTGTTATCATCCTCCCCGGCAGGTCAAACACCGCAGCCTCCCACTATTGATCCTGCAGGCCTACATGTCTATATAGATCCAATGACTTTCAACCTTGCCCTGGAAGACAGGGTTCAGTTCAAATTTAGCAACTCAGAACACATCCTAGTCTATTCATAGCCCCCTTAGCTCCCATAGCTAGGATGCTGGGTTCTTTTTTCTAGCTGTGCCAAAACCTCCCTGTAAGAAAAGGAAACACAGGATGCAAGAAGAGGACCATAGGCCAAAAAAAAAAAAAAAACCAACAAACTACTTCAAGGCGACATAAATTGATCTCTGGGCTGAAGGGGAACATGGTCTATCAGAACCTACAGCTCCTGCATTACTGCTCTGCCACAGTCCTCAAGACAAGTTATCGGTGTCAGTTCCTACTCTCCACACAGAGGTATTTTTGACACCAGGGTAGAGAAGAGTGATGAGCACTCTATTTCTTAAAACTTACCACCAAACCTAATCTGCAAGCTCTGATACCTCATACAGAATCTGTAACCTACAATTATTTGTGCTCTCTGTATAGATGTTATTAAATAATATTCTGTAAAACATAGAATAAATATATTTCTTTTCCACACCAGAAGAGCCAAACTTTGAAGCAACTTACATAGGTGCCTTTGAAAATCCCAAGCCACCCAGAGCAACTTCTGAATGACCACACTCCAAAAAGCTTTGCTATGCAATATTAAAATTCTAAGCTTACCGATTTTAGAGGAGTTCTCTATAAAAAAAAAAAAAAAAAAATCCACTTGCAGCTTCCTGCCCAGCCCTTCTCCACTCATCACTTTCCTAGTCCTGATTATTCTCTTGATGAGAACTTTGACCATATCAAACTAAGATGAGCATTTAATGCTCCCAAATGGCACAATTCAGACAGCAGAAGAGCTGCGACATTTCAGAATGCTACATCAAGCCCTTCTATAGCACAATTGTTTGGCACATCCAGAAAAACCAAGGCGTGGAACTGGTTAAAAAGGAGACATGAATAGCAATGAAAGGGGCTACATAAAGATCTAATCTACACAGAAAACCAGGACAAACTGCAGAGGCAAAACAAACACAGTAAGTGGAAGCTATCACCTGCAGGATAGCAAAACAGCTCCAGAACCACCTAGACCACAAGCAGATCATCTTTCATGGTGTCTCTCCATACAGAATCTACATACTCTTTAAGAAAAAGACATAGCCTTATGCAGTTCCCAGGGGAGGAAAAACAAAAACAAAAAAACCAACACAAACCTCTGTATATGTGTGCACACTTGCTTAAGCAGACATGAATTTGTGAAGTTTCTAGAAGCCAACTCCACGGATTGACAGCTAAGTTTTTCAGAGCAACTAGTATTATTTCCTATGCTGTGAGAAGCACATGGAACACTTCAGATACTGAATAATGGGGAGTTTAACATGCTCCATTTAGCTCTACGCCTCTACTGACTGACAAAACACAAACACCATTAAAATAAAGTGCAGAAACACAACTGCAAAGAAAGGGCAGAACTTGGGTATCCCGTTATTTCTTGGTCTTTGTCACCAGCTTCGACTGGTTTAATTTTGCCATCCACTGTTAATGGTGGGGGGAAGGAAGGAAGGAAGGAAGGAAAGGGGGGAACAAAACAAGTGGAATCTAAAAAAATACTGAGCCAAAAGGCAAGCTAACTGATTTCTTTCTTCAGGTACTGAAGGAAAGCGCACGCTCAGAGAACAGGCAGCACTTTAAGCACTTCTATAACACAAGTTGAGAGAGGAGCTACTCCTCCTAGAGAGGCTCTGTCCCAGAATACACAGCTCAGCAAGCCAAAAAGCCTCTTCTTCCAGAATTTCTTAAACAGTTTTAGAGGGAGAAAACCAGGAGACCTACATACACACAGGAGACAGGATACCTAAAAACTGTTTCAGACTCAGTAGCGCCATCCTAAGCTAGACTGTCTGCCCATCAGTACAGACACATTTAAGGAAAAAGAAATGCTTATTCATGCATCAAGCCGAGTCCTGAGATGCATTTAGCAAGCCAGCTGGACCAAGAAAGTTATGCCATGCTCACTGACACACAAAACACGTCATTCCTAGCATCCTTGTTACAACAATAAAAATACCAAACCCTGTGCACAGGAAAAACAAACCAATCTTTAGCTGAGGGAAAAAAAAAAAAAAAAAAAAAGCTCTGTAACCAATTGACCAGTTTAACATGAGGGAAAAGAAAAAGCAGGAATTCAGCTGCTGTCCCTTGTCCCTCTCAGTTTCTAGTAAAATAATACAGCCGGAAAATAGGGTGTGAAACAACAGACCACCACTTGCCTGTAAAAGGACTACTGGAAGACTAGAAGCCAAAAAAAGTTCCGTTCTTGCTGCATGGATGCAATATGAGCTATTATTAACCTCCGCTAAATATCACAAATGAAATAACCAGAGCTGCATTGCATAGCACAGAATTCTCCTTGACAGCAATGAAACAAGGTGATCAACACTCAGATGGTAAACACGTAAGGGAATTCTCCACATCTTCTGACCTTTCCTTCTACTTACCGCACCGCTTTATTTTTAAAAGGGAGACACTGTCAAAGCACAGCAGGTCACCTATTTCCCCCCCCCCCTTGAGTAAGGCTGGACAACATACAACTGTTTATTCTAAGTGTATCTCATTCAAGGTTACCAAGGTCGTTGCGAACTAACAGCAAAGAAAAAGGATTTACAAGACACAGAAATAAGCCTCCTGGTCTAAGAGCAAGCAGACTGGTAAGCACATGAAATGCAGCTAAACTTTGCCTTCTGATGTTACATGAAAGAGGGACATGTTCTTATTACACGGCAGAGAAATGCAAGACCACCAATACTCCGTTTAAATACTGATCTGCTTTCAGCCTTTAACTCGGAGCAATTTCTGAATCCCTTCAGCAGCCTTTTAATGAGCTACTATTGCCTTTGGCCAGTATCCTTCTGCACCCCGTTGCTAAGAATTATTTTGCCTATGCTCGAAGAATACACCCCAGTTCAGGGAAGCAATCTAGTTTAAAGACAAATAACTCAGGAAATAAAGTTCAGAAGTTGTTAGGTTAATTCTTTTTAGAAAAAAACCAATACTTCAGGTTATTGAAAGAATAATTTTTTATTTCCTCTCACATTTTTTTTCTTTGCCTAAACACCAAGTAAAAAAAAAAAAAAAAAAAAAAA
>JMFS01019888.1:0-37198 GCA_000699545.1 Podiceps cristatus
AAAATTATATAAATATAAATATACACATATATTTATGAATGGTAACATAATATTTACAAACAGTATCATGAGTTGAATTTGTACCAGCTGGCCTATCAGATGGTAAAATATAATGCTTAATGTAATCCACTTAAACATCTTGTATTCATGATCTGGTCATGTTAATCACATTTTGATCTGATACTTTTACCAAGCAATCTAATCCAAATCTTTGTTTTATTGTGTAATTATGGGGAATGCATATATTAATGAGTTTTTGTCCATTCTCTTGCTTCTATTGAAAAGGCTGTTAACACTTCAAAAGCAGTGGTGGACCGTGATACAGGAATTTCCATGATTTGAGTAGAATCAAGTGAAATATTAGCAACAATGATACACCTTAAAATTCTAGACCTTTTCCCTAATTTTGCCCTGTTTCTTAGTGGACCAAAATTGCTATCAGATTTTCTAAGAGTTTGCATTTTGACAAAGGAATAAGTGTCTGTTTTTCAGGTACATTGGTTCACAGCCTGGTGTGCTAATACAAAGAGAGTCATGGACAGCCTGTTTTGTCATAATTGATGCCAGATCATTAACTTCTAGCAAAGGGCAGGAGACATAACTGGAGGATGTGACATCCTAAATTGCCCAAGTAAGATTGAGGAGATGGTACTTGTCAGCCTTGTATAACTTTTACCATTATTTACTATTTCTGAAGAACAAATGTCCTACAACAATAATGTGGTATTCTTCTCACTCCCTAATTGACAAAAAGCTAAAGTCAAAAATGAGGAAAAAAAGAGATTTAAAGACAGATGTGTGAATATTTTTACCACAAGCCTTTACAGAAACATGCTTTTCCAAAGTCTAATTTATAAGAAAGAATGCATTTGATAGAAGTCCTCTTCAAAAAGATAATTTGGTACCAGATAAAACGTGAGTAAACCAGCATCACCCTGAAGATCTAGTTGTTTTGTTGTGAAAACAGCTAACTTTCCTACTTGCAAAATCGCTTGCTTCGAAACCTTAAATCAGAAAGAAGATAAAAAGCTTGCATTTCCTCCATTTCCCCCAGTGGAGATTACTTTTCTCCATTGGTTTCAGTAAGAATATTAGATGTGATATCTGTTTTTCAGTCTCCAGGATTTAACATATTAGTTCTGGAAGTCTGAACGAAATAGCTCCATCCCTCGCTAGGGTGGTGAACGAGAGTTGTGAAGCTGTTGTGGCTCTTATCTTTTTCCTACATATAGTACTTAGACTTATAATGGAGGTCCTTAAAAGGAAAAAGCAAAGACCAGCTGGTGGCAGGCCATGTTGCAGTGCTCAGTCTCTGCGGAAGTCGGGAATTTCTCAGACCACCTCATGGAACCACTCTGATTTTTGCATTATATTTTGTGTCTAGGAATAACCTTACCCTCTGACTTGCCTGCAAGACTTGCTTATGGAAGAGAGTTTTTCTTTGAGTTCTTGCCGATTTTGGCTTCATTTTGTTAGGGACTGCAGAAAGCATGGGCTTTTGTGGATCCAGGCTGAGGGCTCCGTCTGCAAGGCACAGCTCCATGTACAAGAAGAGAATTTGTGTGCAAAGTCCTGTCGTGCAGTTAGCAAGCATCTAGGGTGTCAGCTGTCCAGAGTCTTTTACGTCAGAACAGAATTTGATTATAAAATGTTCTCTTTGCAAATAACGTGGCTATTTAAAGTGTTAGTAACGGCTTCTTCAGTCCCTTTAGAAAAAAGGAAAGCTAAAAAAGTTCATTTTCTCTGTAACAAAATTGCTAGCGCATAACTACTATCAAAGCAAAACATGGTGTGAAGCTGTGCATCTTGTCATAATAAATCATCTCCTGCGTAGCTCTAGATTTGTGCTTCGCTGGGCTGAGGTCAAAGCACATGGCTGAATTGGGGGGAAGAAGGGGCACGATAAGCAGCAAAAATAGCTGCAAGGCACATCAGCATTCTTTGCTGTCTGCAGCAAGGGAGCTTTGACCTGCAAACAAACACCTCTGAATGTTCACTGGCCTTCATAGGATCCTGTGTGCCATTTTGGGTTCATAAGAAGTCTGCAGGCTCCAGTCTTTCTTCCTCCTGCTGCATACTTCAACATTTCCACTGCTATTAGGAGAGGATAAGCTGCACTGGAGTCAGTACAGCAATTTTACATAAAGTAGGGTTTTCCCCCCTTCAGCTGCATACTTTGCGCTGCTGTCTCTTAGTATAGCACAAAGCTGCCAATCAAAAGAGTATTGTCTCTAATGATCACCTGGACAAATCCTAAAAATGAAAAGCACTGATAGCCCCTTTCACACAGGATGTGGTCAAAAAATTTAAAATTTATCAATTGTATGTTATTTTATTATTCCAGGTCTGCCCCAATCCAAATTCCTTTTTTCAATGACTTGCCTTCTGTAGAACGAAACTAGTAAGACTGGCAACACCAGATGTTCTGCTAGAGGTTCATTAAGTATTAGCATGAAACAGATCTAAATTTCTTAGGATATACATGTAACTACTAAAAAAGATGGCGATCAGATGAAATAATAGCTTCTCTGAAAAAGACTATTTTTGGTTTAAAAATGTTTGTTCTGATCAGTAATTGATGAAAGTCAAACTTATAAACAGATCAAAATTTCCATATTGTAATTAGAATTATTTTTCCAGCTCTGATTCCCTCTTGTCTACATTTTTGTGTTATTATTTAAGTGGTTTTCATAGAGGAAGATTATGTAAAGTTTTAAATACTGTAAGAATTCCATGCTTTATCTCCTTTTCCTTGAACCTTTCTATCTACTTATAAAAAGAATATAAACTATGCTACTTTCTTTATACCTATGATAATATTCTTTCTGAGCTGTCATACCTGCCAGGTTTGCCAGCCGTGTGCGGATAACTTGGATACTCAAGGATGACTTCTGTGGCCCGATGTTTAGGCAACTGAATGCAGCCCTAGGATTATTCATGAGTGTAATCAAAGCAACATTAAGCAGAAATCTACATCCAGAAATGACTGGAAAACAAGTGATGCCAAATCAAAACTATAGGGAAGATTTGACAATCTCTTGATGGTGGAGGATGTTTCATGCCACATCTGAACAGAAATTGTTACCAAGTACTGGGAAAACAAAGATGGATTTGTTTGAAATAACCAGAAAAATAAATCATAGTCTATATGTCACAGTAGGGAAAAAAAAATTAGGAAACTTCTGCTTGTCACTAGACAAAATTCTGATTAAAGAAATAAAAAAAGACAACACCAGGACAGAAAAGTCATTTGTGCCTGAGGTCAAACATTTTCAGGGAACTGATGAGGTTACTGTGAGGATTTGTACAATCACTGTCTATATGTTGGTCCTTAAAACCCTCACCAGAACAGAGAGTGGACAACAGAGGAAAATTAGCTCGTACTAAGAAGCATTTGAAAAGTTAGTAAAAAAATTGAAATCAGTAAAAGTGTCAAGAGGAAACAACACACTGGAAGACTGCAAAAAATAATATGAAAGGGTAGGTATCTTTATACTTCATAAAAGCACTTCATAAAAACCCACTTTCCTGGCTTTTCTAACTGTTTACCAGCAATTGGGAAGGTCACCAAGTCTTTGTGCTCGGTCTTCTAAAAATCCCAATGCGTAAAAAACCTCATGTTTTGTATTGCAAAAGCTATCACACCATCAAACTAATTAATAACCTAATTAATCACACACTGCTAAATGAGCTGAAGTCTCATACAGAGTCATTACTTGCAGAAGAGCAAGCAGGTTTCGGGATTGGTTGAAGCACAAGTAACAGAGCTGAAAACAGTGAGTGAAAAGCATATAAAACAGTAAACAGGTTTTAAAGACTTTGGGTTTACACAGTGACATGGCCAAGACATTGTCTTGCCTAGCTGAAATTGAATGGAAGCCTTATAGACAATTTCATGTACTTGAAATTCTGCCATAGACAACAGACACTTGTTTAGGAGCCTGGACTGTTTTGTGATAAACAGAACAGGACCTGCTAGGTTTTCATCTCTTTTAGTTTCTTTTCCAGCAGGAGCTGGCCTGACTTGCAGCTTGCCTCTTGCTCTCTTCCCACTGATCGCGGTCACATCTTTCCAGAGAAGCTCCTCTCAGCCTCTCAACCAGCAGCCTTACCAGCCATGCCTTTATACAGGGAGTTATGCTGAGACTCTCCTGCACAGCTTTGCAAAAAACAGGCTTTAACTTCTCTGTGCTTTCTTAAGACTGCACATCCAAGTCAGAAAGATACTATCTCATATGGCAATGACAGTGAGATGGATAATGGTACCTCATTTGTCAGTTTGGTCCCTTTTCTAGAAAATCAATTTGTGAAGAACCTTTTCTCTCCGTCACAGAAAAGCGGCCTCACCCTTGCTCCTGTGCTGGTCTGCCCTGCTGGGGCTCCACTCTCCCTCCTGTTCTTGCCTGGCCAATCCCTCAGCATCAGCCACTATCAGAGATTCCTAGAAAAAAAACAAAAAAACAAAAAACCAAAAAAGGCCCAGATGACTCAATTAATTTTTCTTACTCTGAGTTTCTTACCGGGAAACTGAAATAACAGGAATAGCAAAGCTGGCGGGGGCTGTTAGGGCAGCTATTGGAGTGAAGAGGAGCCAGCTGAGACAGGGAAATTTGGGATGTACATTGATAACCAGCAATTCAGGTCACACTGAGACTTGATGATCCCAAATGTGAACAAGTTGATACTGAAGAAGATGTGGACCAGCCAGTCTGTATACCCAGACTTTGTTGCAGTTATGTTGTAGAAGGGTTATGGTTTGGGGACGTGCCGGAGACAACTACTGGGTGAGAAACACACACTTGTGTGCATTAAGTGGAATTGTATTGGCAAAATTTGTTTCGTATTGCATGATGTGTTTTCTGTTAATGAGCACGTATAAGGCAATGTTTATACATCCCAAGAGATGTTTCTTGATAAAAGGAACATATGAAAGCCATGAGGACTCTATGGAAACCACCTTGCAATCTACTCTAAAATGTCAGGATAAGTGTTGACTCTTGAAATCATGTTTATGGGGAAGATTAATGCCTGTTATAGTAATGGGAGAGATACAGGGAGATGTCAAACATTTGCAAGTCCCCTGTGAAGTGACAGTATAGGAAGTATGTATGGAAATACACAAGGTCAGAAAGTCTGCCTACCAGACTCTGCTCCAAATAACAGTTTTCTAAAGAAGATATCCAGTTTCATGGCAAAGGAGGGAAGAACCAAGAGGTACATATTGGGGACAGAGTCATCCACCTAGACCTTGTGCACTACGGTGTGTTTAGACCTGTGTACAAAATCTTTGAACCAGGCAACAGAAATGGCAATATGGCCCCATTGTGAGCTTTTTATCTGTAAGATTTTATGAGTTTTCTCTTTGAGAGGTAAAAAATTTTCCAGGGGAAGAGCTACCTGAACTCTGGCTAAAGTGTGCTGCCTACTTAGAGTCTGTCAGATGTCACAAAGCAGAAAAGCAAAGATGTTAATAGAGGCACTTGGTTCTAAGATACCCTCAGATGCTCAGCTAAAATACCACTTACACTTTTAAATCAGGTAACTCTGAGGTTAGTGCAAGTGCAAGGACATTGTATTCTGTAGTAAGTGCAGAGGATGTGTTTACCACATTTCACTGTACAAAACAGGAGAGCTACATTACTCATCAGCATCGTCTCTTGAGGAGTGTTATGGCAAAGTTAAGAGAGACTTTTATCCCCCACAGCACTGCTCTGAAGATAACATAACATTCTTCACTGAGATCCAACAATGGGAAATGCTTGTGTCCCTCTCCTCCTACCACCTCCTGTAGGTACAGTAACATGCCCACAAATTCCTGTGACAGTCAAGAGGAGGCAATGGTACATGGCCTGTGAAGAAGACTATAAATGACTTCATAAACAAAGGTGAGAAACTAATAATCCTTTGACCTCTTTTAAAGAAAGAGCTTCTTCAATAGGTGTGGAAAGTCCTTGTAAACTGCTGGACCACGAACTCTTGCTTGCTGGAGACAGTGGGTTGTCTGAACTTCAGTCTGTCTTGAAATCCTAAGTAGGACTATGTTTAACCAAAATCCTAACCAGAGAAGAAAAACCCTAAGTTAGCCAGTTTAAGTTAAATCTTAAAGTGAGAAGGAAAGACCTCATGCAGCCCTCATGAAGTGTGGCTGTGGGACTATTACCAATTAACTTTCTCTGGAGTTAGCCATAACCATATGTTTGGGTTTTTTTTAAAATAATGCTTTTAGCTGAACTATTGCAAGGATTAAGAAACAAGACAGTATTTGTACTCTCTAAGCACCTAACATGGTATTTTAAACACAACTCACCACTGTGCATAGCAGAAAACTGTTATTAAAAAAAAAAAAAAAAAGATAAAACTTGGGCTGTCCTCTGCAGTTAAAGGAGACTAGAAAGAGACAAGTAAGAAAAGAAACCTCAGAATTTGAAAAAGCTATCATTAAGAAATACAATAATGGCAAATATGAAAAAAACTTTATGAAGGCGACTCATGAGATTGGCTCATTAGAGAAGGGATATCTTTCTTAAAAATAAAATAACAAAGGGAAATTCACAGATGCTTTCTGATTTATTCTCATGGCCCTGCAGAATTAGAATAAATTCTCTCACCTATTGTCATTCAGCTCCACAACGTTTCCATCCTTATTAACACACTCCTCATCCCCACTCACCCCTAGCTTAATGGTTTATGCTAAGCAGAAGAGACCCTGAATTCTCCCAAGATGAACACGAACACAATGAAACATTGAAAAGATGAAGTCCTCACAGAGTGAAGCAAGTTTAAAGCCCTGTGATAGACTAAAAACCTTGAGCTCTCCCTAAGCATGGGAATGAATTTTGAAACAATTCACTTCCTCTGCACCTGCTAGTGAAAGGGAGATTGGAGTCTTTAAAAATGTTTCAGTCAAACTTTTTATCCTAACTGATGAAATTACTCAGCCTTTCTCTGTACCAGAGCAGGAGACCAAGTTAATCAGTATACAGACTAGTAATACTTGCATCAGATTCTGCCAAAAGAGTGGAACTTAATCACAACCAGTCACAATCCAGGGGCAGGACTTATTGTTGGACTTATGGTAACTACATGGCCTTGAATAATCAGTTATGCAGGAAGGAGAACAAAGTGATGCGGAAGAAGGAATAAGAGAGGAGGCAGTAATGTATTGGAGCATCTGGCCTTACCCTAGGCAAAATACTTCTCTCAGAGATGATCTTGGATTGATCTTGATGTTGCCAAGGTGACAACTTCTGAGGTGATAATGGAAAAAAATAGGTCTCATGCTCAAACAAGGATCCAGCAACAAGAATGGGCAGTGCGGGATCTATAGAATGGAGGGCAGTGCAGGGAAAAAAAAAAACAAAATCAAACTAATAATGATATTGTACATAATCAGCCACACAGTTGAATGAGTGATCTCATGCAGATAACTCAGATTAATCACCAGAACAGGTGGAAAATCTGTAGCAGAAGTCAAAATGAGAATTACCCTCATGATTTCAGCATTTGCAAAAAATGACAGGCTTTGGAGAGCTAAGCAGACCATGCGATGCAAGAAGAAATTATTTAAGGTACTGCTTTTATAGTGAAATAATTTGTGAAATAGGAAAGAAACAAAAATATTGAAGTTTTATAAAAATATTCAATGTCCTCAGATTATTCATGTTATGGTTGATATTTGGTCTCTCAAAAATCTGGACTTGCTGACACACTGAGAAAATTTTTGTATATTATTCTTAATAAATTCAGATAGTTATCCTATGAAATGAAAGATGAAGCAAAATACTTCTGAATAAACTTCTCAATAAACTACATGTTTTCCTTGAGTACTTAATTCTATCAGCGTTATCCTGAACAAGATCAGAGAAGAAATAAGATGCTTATTCATAACTTGAATTACACATGTCATAAATCAAAAAACTAGCCATGATGTACTTTTACACTATTTAGGTCATAATGTACTTTTGTGCAATAGAACTAAAATGGCAAAGAAAACAACATTAACATAAAAACAGGGCTGAAAACAAATGTCAGGAAGGACACTTTATGTTTGACTAAATCTGAAAACTAGAAGACATACATATGACATCTAATTCACATTGAACAATTTGTTTAACAGTATGATTCAGATACTAAATGATATTTCACTATTAGAATACAGTCTACCAAGAAAGTAGAAAAAAAGGGTTTTGCTTTGTAGATCTCCCAGTCTAATTAATGTTAAGCACTCTATTTGTTAAGTGTAATTAGTATGGAGTGGAGTTTTATACAATAGTAAATGGTAATATAATTACAGATGCAAGCTGTCTCCTAACATAGAATTAAGTCAAATTTCCTATACAGAAGAGCTTGTATTATGGCTGATACATATTCATAAGCAGACACACTATGTCATGTCTCTCTCAAAAAAACTAAAGAAAAACTAACTGTGCATATCTTTTACAATTACTTAAATTTGCCATGAATTGAAATTGCATATTTGTAGCCTTTTTTCCTGACTAATATAACTGTGTGCCCTTAATTCTGTGATTTAAGATAGATATCTCTCCATTTTTAAGTGATTAAAGATTGTTACACATTACAACATAACCAAGTTTAAAAGATTTTGTTTTATGAGGAACATAACAAACAGAGATCCATTAAAAGAGAGTCTGGATAAATACTTGGAAGATCCATTGCAGGGTAGATGAAATAGGTAAGCTGCATTAGGGTCAAGAAGTTGCTAGAGTTGTTAGCAGCTGGGAGAGCGTAAGAGCCAGTATCAAATATGCTCGCCCTGCTCTTCAGGTGTTGGCTAATGGCTGTTGTTCCAATAGATCCTGGCCCTGCTGTCTGTTACAACAGGAAAAAAAAGTACTCTCATTCTGCCTCACTTCCTTCTCCATAAAGGAAAGACAAGAGACAAAGATAAAAACAGGTCAGTTAAGAGATAACTGATAAAAAAAGGAGTGTAAGAGGCTAATGAATAATAGTAACAGCAACAACGATGATAATAGTAGTAAAGTATGGACTGACAGCTGGAGGAGGACAGTGAGAATAGCCCTCCTCACAGTACCCGCTGCTCCCTAAAGGCATCCAAGCAGCCTGTGAGCATTGCTGGCTGTGCCCTGCCTGGTAGCACGGCAGATGAAGGAACAGAAATACGACCCACGGCTGCCAGGACTTTCCCCAATATTCACCAGCCAAGCTTCCTCCTACTGGTGGTGTTAAAGACCTACCTTGGGCAGGCAAAGAGGAATATGAGAGAAGGGGTACCAGGACCCAGTGATATCTTGGATGGGAATGGTGAAGTGAAAATGAAAAGATGAGAAGAAGAGTGCAGCCAGAACCTCAAGAAGAGGACCTGGAGGGGGTAAAGGAGAAGCAGCCTGGTGTCCTCAGTGCCTGAGTGTGAAAATTTCTCTTTCTCACCACAAAAAAGTCACAAGAAGCATGAAGCATTCTGTGGAAATACACATGCCACTGCCCTGTGTGTGTCTTTATCAGAGGGAGGTTACTGGGCTTGGGGGCTCCTTGATTTGAACCAGCGTGCCTGCCCCTGTAGGTGGGAAATTCTTGGCCTTGGGATGTGTGGCTATGTAACGTCATGTATCAGGGGCTGGGGGGTGAGTGGGTAACCACAGGATTTCTACCAGTCTAGTAGTTTTTAGAACATTACACATACATATTATGTGGGTTGGTTCAAGGAATGGTAGTGAAAAGGAGCATAACTAATTCCTACTGCATAATTGGGAGAGCATGGTACAAGGGAGAGCTACCTTGGCTCTGTTAGTAAATTTATCCTTGGGCTTTTTGGAGTACATATGCAATCAATATGTATGACTGACACGTCTATATTACAGTAGGAACAGATGGAAACCTTGGTTGTTACGATGACTTAAAAAACCCTGTTCTCAGGTGGACAAATCCAATATATTGACTCCTCTTGCAGTTTGGGAAATCTAACCCTGAAAACAGCAGCTTGGAGGCAGCCAATTTTCTACATTTTAGTTCATGAAACACTTCAAAAATAATGGCAATATTGATATTTGTAGGACTTCTCTCTTCATGCTCCCAACACACCTTGGCCAGAGTAATTTTATTCTGTGGGCATTAGAGAGGCTGAATTCCACTATAGCAAATATTTGAAGACTCCTAATTTCAAAGCAGCAACAGGCATTGGATTTACATCTGCCTGGCTATCCAGACCGAAAATGCTTCTGCAATCACCCAGTTAAAGAAGAAAAGCATTAGCAGAGGACGTATCTGCCAATCACAGTTGTTCAGCACTGAGTCAGATCTGTCAAACTCTGGATCAGATCTGAAAACTTTATTCTTTGAATTGTTTTACTTTAGTTTTTAAGACAACAGATAATCTCATTACACCACTTAATTTGATTGTATGTGATCTATATTGCAGGCTAATTTATAGGCTATTTCAAGGAGACATGAATAACGCATTGGTCAGTGAATCTAAGCCTGAGAGCAGGTTCTCAGGCTAGGACACAGTTGGAGATCCTTTTTAAAAACAATTTAGTTTTTCTTAGTGAAATCATGGCAGGTAAAATTTAGAAGCAAAATGAAACTTCAGAGAAGATACCCTAAAAAGATTAAAAGACTTAAAATCAACAAAAGTGTTTAAAGGGATCTTCACGATCTCACAGAGAAGGTTGCAAAAACATAGCCATGAAAAGAAGTAAACTCAGACACAAATAATCAAACTTACTAAAATTAGTACCACTAACATTGTCACAAGCTTTAAAATGGGATCTTCTTACTTCAATATTTCTGTTATATCAAATGTAGCTGTTTCAGCACATGCCCGTTTCACTGTCTGTTCATCAGCAGCTCTGCTTTTGGGGCAGATACTTCACGGTTACACCAGCATTATGGCTCTGCACTGCATGGCTTGATGCATACTTGTGACCCACACCACAAAGCCTTTTAGCGGGCACTTGGCTAAACATATAAAGGACTAACACATAATGTTATAAGAGTCCCAAGAGCTCCTGTGACCTCCTCAAATCTTGCTCTAGAGAGCTAAGTGTCATCTCGTCAGCTGTGTGAGCACAAGCTTGTAGGACAGCTTTAATTAAAAGTACAACAGAAACATGTTGTTTCAAACTAGATAACATTTAAGTCCTAATTAACCCTGCTTTCTATTTATAGATATCATGAGCCTAGGTAAAATTGTTTCAGGCCAATGCTCAGGTACAATTACCACAGTGGACTACACCTGTCTCCTGGTAGAGGTGCACCACTGTCTGCTTTATGCTGAGAAAGCTGCAAATGACTGACGATCGTACTGCCCTTTGCTGTTTGTAGCACCACAAGCTTGGTTCCTGTGACCAAAAATAAAAGGAAGGTAAACATAGTAGTTGATGTGCTAGTAAACATAAAAATAAATGTGATGTGTTGATCACGCATTAGTACGAGAGTTGTGGAGGAAAGATGTGTCTCCAAAGACAGAGTTCTTGGAAGAAGTCTGAAAGCACACAGAATGAAGGTGGTCACGGGGGAAAAGGTAGTCAAAACTCTGAAACAGTTTGGAGTATCCATGAAAGTTTTTAAACAACCTCAACTAGAGAGAGATAAGAGGGAGCTTTTCTTACAGGTAGTATGAATTGTCCACAGTTAAAGGTAGGAAGCAAAAGCTAGGAATAATTGTTAATTTCTCACAGTAGAGAGGAATTACCGTAGGGAGAATTGCTCTTATATTGCTGTTTTTCAGCATCCTCATGAAAAATCTGGGAAACAGGGAGATGCATAAGATAACAAGGTTTGCTAATGATATAAAATTATTCAAACTTGTCAAAACTAAATTGACTGCAAAGAGTTGCAGAAGGCTCCTGTGATATTGAGTGATTGGGACATAAAGCGGCTGATGAAATTTCAATTCAATAAATGCAAAGTCATGCACATGGGAAAAACACAGCCCTAACTTTATACGCAAACAGATGATGATAAGCTTGAAATGAGACATTGCCATTTAGGAGTCACTGTAGATAATGCTCTGAAAACATAATAAACAGATACAGAAAAACTAGTAGAACCCTTCTGCTGGATCTTAGGGGCAAGGACCATCCTTCGAGAATTATGAAATTCACCACCTGACAATCTTTGCTAACCAGGAGTTGCAAAATCCACTTGTAGATTTGCTTTAATTGACACTAAACCTGGTAAAGAATCATCTGAAATCACAGTTCATGTTCTGAGTAAACTCTTGAGTAGCTTAAATACCTGTCTGTGCTGCTTGGGAAATTCAGGATAAGTATCAAGCAAAAATTTTATTTCCATCTAGCCTGATGAAGTGAGGCAATGTGAATCCTGAGGACTCATGAAAAGCTTTGGTTCCAAAAAAACAGTGGGATTGGGAGAGCTCTGTGCTGGGACATATGGTGGAGCAAAAACTGATGGAAACTTACTTGACTCTGCTTCTGACAAGGGATGTCAGCCAAGGATGCATCTTAAAGCCTGTCCTATCAATTGTGTCACACAGGAGCAAGAATCTAAATATATGACCATTAATAATTCACTTTAGAAAAATAAGGGCTGTTTTTTCATCAGCTCTCCCCTTTAGAGGTTCGTGCTCCCCCTACATTACAAGCACAACACAAACAACTGCTTGCATTTAGATTGCTCTGCTGCAGTTCTCCCATGTGCTAGATTCAGTGTAGGGGAACTCCTGTGTACATACTTTACCCTTGCTCTCCCCTAAACACTGAGCAGAAGGTTAGAGTGACTGGTATACTGCCTGAATTATTCTTTAAGTAAATGGAAAGGCATAATAAGACTATACTGAGACTTCCTGAATTTCAGCTCTGGTTTGTAGAACGGTTTCACCTACTTCTTCCTGTCAGCTGAATTGTTTGCATTTAGACTAGGACCCACGAGTTGAATACCAATAAAGACTCATTATTTATTTAATTTAAATACTAGTCTGTCCTTTTAAACAGCTTTTCTTAAACTCAGAAGTGATGTTAGCTTGCTTTTTGAAATTACATTCTGGTATGGGACATTCAACCTTTTTCAGAATAAGAACTTCATCTTTGTCTCTTTTGAAAAAGATCACTCTAAAACTAAACTCAACTGTAAGAAAAAAACAGATTAAAAAGAAAATACAGATGCAAACCTTGATGTTGCATAATGCAAAATAAACAGTTCTTTAAAGAAAAGCCACAGACATTCCATAGTACAATGTTGCATAGATATATATTTATGCAATTATTATGCAAAAGGGTTGCACAGGCTTATCTATCATCCTATAGTAAAACATTGCAGAAGAGGAAACAAACACACACACATGCAATTTTCATCTGAGAGAACTCTGTGTCACTCTGTGCCAATCTGGTTCCACAGAAGCCTTTATATGGTATCTCCATATAATGGGTTTCCTTGGAGAATAAGGTGCAGTAGAGGGGCTGAGATGACAGGAAGAACTAGAGAACAAGTTCTGTCCAGTAAGCACAGGTTTTTGCATATAGAAGTAAAAATATTTTTTTAAAAAAATGACTCTATAAAAAACCTGTAGATTTTCACACTACCAGAGCTGAATATTTTTGCACTCATACAAATCTCATTTTGGCTAAAGAGAGACTAGTAGAACAGGTAGTTGGAGCTGGTCTCAAAATCTGATCTTCATGGTACAAGAGAATAACATGGAAGAGGAGTCATTTCAGCATAAACCTATTCAGTCCCACCTGGTGCCACGTGTGCACAACTTTGGCTAACACAGCTAAGAACTTCATCTGAGGAGTGATCCCAGATGCATTTCTTTAGCTAAGCAGAAATACGGATCCCAGTCACAAGTGGATATGCTAAGCACGACATGGGAAAAATAAGTTAAGTACAATCTGATTTTGAGAAGATGTGCTTGTTAGGAAGATAGGACAGAATTTATGTTATCCTAGTCAGGACTGCATTTGATAAAAATTCAAGATGCAGATGAACAGAGAATTACCAATACAAGGTTCCTCCATATTTGGCTGTCTTATGACTGTCGAAATAAGGTCCTTGTAATTTATCATCGTGAGCCACTTGCTGGGCAGGTAGAATTTGGTATTGATGCCTTCTTGGAGATATCTGATAGGACTAAACCTGATTTGTTGTTCACAATGTAGGCAACGTAGGTATCGTTGCTATTATGGTTGACAAAGAGTGTTGAACATAAACCCGGCTATGGTATTGGGTAAATGTAGAGACATGGAACAGCAGCAGCATTATGGGAGCTTTGATTTGAGTGGAAGAACTGAGCAAACTGTGTTCACAGGATGCTCAGGCAGAGTGGAGACGGAGCAGGAGAAAGTCCAAGAAGGCATAGAGAAGGTGTGACCCATATGTCGTGTGCAAGGGTATATTAGTGCTTGGGCACCTCTCTGAGCTTCTGGCAACATTTCTAAGGCTGTATACCTGACTGTGGTTGAATCAAGGACATCAAAGCAATACTCTCAGTTTCCCACTAGCAAACATACTGTCTCCCTGACCGAGCAAAGCAGTCTAAGGCTAAATCTTGGACTCTCTAGTTGTCATTTGCCACTTGAAAGTGGGCTGTTGATTGCGCAACACAGAAGTTACTCCAGGTCAGCTGAGACTGCAGGCAGCTTGCAGTTGTCACAAATAAGTGGGCAATAAGTAACCTAATTGTAACACTTTTCTGCCTCCAAGAAAAGAAAATTAGATGTGTGTGATTTAAGACACTAAGGAAAACAGAGAGGAAGGTAACAGTAAAAGGATGGAAAGCTGAAATAAGTTGAATAGTACGAGCTTCACTATGAAACATGATCAGAATCTGTAAAAACTTTGAATTGAAAGAGCTGGAGATGGCAACTGCCATCTCCATGTTCCCAAGACTCCCAGGACATCCGGCCAACAGATCAGTAACCGCAGGTGGTACCTACTGTTGCTTTGCTGGCGGCACAGCTGCATATACATCCAGTGAGGCCGGTCTGTATGAGGATGGGTCAGAGGCTGGTTACGTTCTAGCGCAGGTGTCATTTTGGCAAAGGAGCCTGCAGCAGTGAAAAGAGAAGCAGGTATTCCTCTACTACATTTTTGGAGGAGATACTGAACTATTCTCAGTAGTCAAGGAATCAACTGGAGACAGACACCAAAATAACTTCTGAGTCAGATCCATTCATGCAGCAGGTGAGCTTTCTGTGCAACTTTTCCATTGCCTTTCTTGTGACTAGCCACAACTGTCCTGCTGCCTGCTTCCCTTGCCTCTGTCAAGTGGATCGTACGTTGCAGCCTTCACCTGAGCCAGGTCTTGAAGCTGTCCATTAGCTAGGTGGGGAAGATGGGGAAGATGGGAATGATATTAGAGTTGAGGGAGATTAAGGAATATTGAAAAACTGGCTTTTGCTGGAATTGACCAATATTTCTGAAAAAGGCAGAGGCAGCTGATCATTGGGCTCAAGCACATATAAGCACAAGTAGCTACAGGCACAGATAGTTACCTACATTATTAAATGAATCATCATTTATTAAGTTTTGCTTACCATAAATCAGCAGTCAACAGGTAGACAAAAAGCATCAGTCCAAATACCACTCAGAATAAGCTAGAGGCTAAACCAGGCTATCCACTCCAAATATTTACCCTCAGGCAGAAGAGAAAGCATACATACAAACTATTGATAGCCTGTGACAGTCTGACCCTATCAAAGCCAAGCAACACATGCAGCAACCACACTGCAATCAGAGCATTTAGGTCTATCAAAACATGTGTTCAAACTATGGGTCATCACACGCCAAAGATTTCTTCTGACTGCAGATCACAAAGTTCTGTTGTCAGACTTTTGCATCCTAAGAGCAGTATTTTACAATAGTTTTTGCCACACTTTAAATCTTATTCTCAGAATTTGCAGAGGAATCAGAAGAGGCAGAATTGTATTTTGTTGCTTAAGTTACAGGTATTTGAAAACTACTATTTGAATAACATGGTCTGCTGAACGTTATGAATTATGGCTAGAGAAAAAATTATAGCTATTGCACCAGCTCTGGGGCCCCCAGCACAGGAAATACATGGGCGTTTTATAGCAGGTCCAGAGGAGGGCCACAAAAATGATAAAAGGGCTGGAACACCTCTGCTGTGAAGAATAACTGAGAGACTTGGGGTTCATTAGCCTGGAGAAGGCTTTCAGCAGCACTTGTGGCCTTTCGGTACTTGAAGGGGGACTACAAGAAAGATGAAGAGAGACTTTTTACCAGGGCCTGTAGTTATTACAAGGGATAATGGTTTAAACTAAAAGAGGGTAGATTTAGATTAGTTATAAGGAAGATATTCTTTACTATGAGTGTGGTGAGATACTGGCACAGGCTGCCCAGAGAAGCTGTGGATGCCCCATCTCCGGAAGTGTTCAAGGCCAGGTTGGACGGGGCTCTGAGCAACCTGGTCTAGTGGAAGATGTCTCTGTCTATGGCAGGTGGGTTGGGCTAGATGACCTTTAAATGTTCCTTATAACCCAAACCATTCTGTGATTCTATGAGTTTGTGATTCTGTGAGTCTATGATTCCCTTGAAGAGAAAGTGATGTGTAGTTTGGGGGGAGACCCAGCAGGTGGTAATGAAATAGCAAGCTTTTTGAGTTCTGTTCTTCCCTTTTGGTCAAAGAAAATATGGATTTTTCAGATGTCAGCTGGGTCTTGTAAGTTTATGTGTAATATATTTTCCAAGCATTTTTAATAATAAAGGTATAATACTTCTGTGACATATTTGAACTCAGTGCTCACCTTTCTGTCCTTAACTGCTGCTTTGCCCCAGGAGGACAAAGCTTTTGTTGCTAGCAAATCACTGTGCTATCGAAATTTTCCAAAGAACACTTTTGCTGTGAAAATAAAACATACCTATTGGGAGTGACATTGACCCTATTCAGTACCTAGCCTTTCAGCTAATTCTCACTAGACTTGCCTTCTACCCTGGCCTGCTTCCCATGAATCAGTTCTGGCATATCAGACAGCACCACCACCACCACGAGTTGCTCATCAGAACTAACAAGTATAGAAACCATGCAAGCCCTATTGGACATTGCACCTCTCCCTGCACAAAATTCATCAGGTTGGGAACACATTGTAAAATGTGATAGAATGTGGCTTTAAAGTGTTATATCTGTCTCAAATCCGATTATTCCTCACTTGAATATGAATAGAAACTGTGTCCATTCTCTGTGCTACTCATCTACAATATCTAAACCTACTTCTCTCACATTTTAAAAATCTTTATATTGAAAAATTAAGATAATTCATGACATCGTAAGCTTTTAGTCTTACGACTTTCAGTGTACAAATACTCCAGTTACTAGAGTTCTCCAACCTGTAGTCACTTATTTTTAAAGAAAAAAACCCCAACCATTTCCTTTTAATCAATGTCATTAGAACATTTAAAGTCAATACATAGTTTAAATTGTGCAATTTTCCATTTTCAGTGCTTGAGAAATACCACCTTATGTATTTTTTCTTGTGCAAAAACAGTTTCCAATTTCTCAAAGAAATAACACATGAGCTTTATAGCCTAAATAAAAAGCACTTAAAATGCTCTTTAAATGCATATATAAACTTATTTCTTTATGGACTTGATGCTAAATACACTGTCAAATTTATGTGGGAATAAATGAGAATTTAAGAACACTAAATAGAAGCAATAGTATATAACTACTTCAAATGAAGTATGAAAATTGTATATGCATTTTTCTCTTGCTCTCAGACAAGATGGAAATTCACTAAAGCTGATTTTGTATTGGAGTTCACAGCCCTATTTTATCTGATTACAATAGCTGCTCAAGGGCCATGAAATATTTTGATAGGAAAAAACCCCCATTCTCCTCACACAGGCTTCTGATGAGCGATATCGATAACAAGAACATTGCCAGCAGATCAAGGGAGGTGGTCCTTCCCCTCTGCTCAGTGCTGGTGTGACTACGTTTGGAGAGCTGGGTCCAGTGCTGGGCTCCTCAGTACAAGAGGGATGTGGGCATACTGGCGCAAGTCCTGCCAAGGGCACGAAGGTGATTTAGGGATTGGAGCATCTCTCATACAAGAACAGTCTAAGAGAGCTGGGTCTGCTCAGCATGGAGAAGACCCAGAGATCTCGTCCATGTCTATAAATACCTGATCCATAGGGAGTAAAGAAGACAGATCCATACTCTTCTCAGTGATGCCTAGGGAAATGGGCAAAATCTGAAATACAGAGAACTCCATTTAAACATAAGAAAAAACATCTTTACTATGACATTGGCCAAACACTGGAGCAGGTGTTCCAAAGAGATTGTGGGGCCTCCATCCTCAGAGCCGTTCAAAACCTGACTGCACATGGCCTTGAACAATTGCTTTGAGCAGGGGGATTGGACCAGATGATCTCCAGAGATCCCTGGCAACCCAGTAATTCTACAGCAATACAAGCAATTCAGACATTACTTGAACCTCAGTTCACTAAAAGCGGGGTATCTTCCTTTCAAAGGGTAAGCATTCACTGTTTTGTGGAATTCAGGAAAATCAACAAAATATTGATGGGGGCAGGAACTGCATTACCCAACAAAACTGTAGATCAGAACACTTTCAGATTCTGAATTAGAGTTGTACAGGTTCCTGAACAGGCTGCGTTTCCTCCCTGTATAAACAGGGGCTAGTTGCAGATAGAACCCTTTATCAAGAGGGAATACCAAAGGGGAATTAAATACAAATGAATGCATTTATCTCAGACCACAGATTTTTTTTTTTTGTTTAAAATATAATGAAATGTCTGTGAATCACAGTGAGAAAGGAAGAGATAAAAAGAACAGAAAGTTGTGAAAAAGAATTCCTAACCCCTAGACGAAGCCCAAGACACTCAAAATTCTGAAATTACCCCAGATGTGTTCCCCTGGCCCACAGAAAGGAGTGTTTCAATTGAATTTTCCTTTTATTTGTGAAACTTCTAGATGTGACAAAGAATACTTTTGAAACTAAGAGTATTGCCTTCACCTCCTCAAGGGAAATAGGAGGAGATGTGCTGCCCAAGGACATGCTTAATGCAGCCGTTTTGATACCAATCATCTACTGTGCAGTAGTGTGGTTAGTGCTGAATATAATCCTCAGTTGCTAAAGCTTACTAATATTTCCTAGAAGCATCAGCAGTTTGTTTTTACAGCAATGAAGAGCTCTCCACTCTGACCACTTAAAGGTTGTTCTCAAGCTTCCCTGCCATACCCAAAGTCACCAGTGTGCAGATAAAATTCTATTATCCTATGGTCCACTGTGGCCATATGACTCAGAATGGCAGGAGAGTGTTGAAGGCAATTAGTTCTCTCCAAAACACTGTAATCATAGATCTGTAAGGGGTGCCATTGCCTCAAGTACTACAACACTGCTCTACTAACTGGATTAAAATACTGAATGATCTTTTTCCTTTGATGGTTCATGGCGATTACTTTTGAACTGTGGTGACAGCTCTTCTGGAGAGTGGCTGATTAGAACTAATAGTTGAATTCATCCACTAAAAGCAGCCTGGTGATTTTCAATCTGCAAATAGAAGGAATTTAAGTAATATTTTATGACTCTACATGCTAGAAAAAGCTAAGCCTTGCCCTACTTCCACCAAGCACCAGTGGCACTCTCTTCCCTCTATCATTCAATACACTTGGGCCCTGCAGCTGCCTTGGTTTCTGTGCTCACACAGACCAAATCCAGTTCCCTGATATTACTTAAAGTGAGAACAGTTTATGTTTTGGACCAGTGAGTAGTGCTGAGGTCCTGTAATTTTCTCAGTAATACTGATGCCAACCTATGCAAAATCTCCCATTTTATTTCTGTGATTAGTCAAAGGAAGATTCAGTTTTAGAGCTGCTACAATTAACGGGTGTGATCTACCCTGAGACGAGACTGTCTTTTTAGTGCCACATGCCCACTTTCAGTTCCTAATTCCATGCACACAATGCTCAGCTTTGTGACTGCTGATGTCTCTGAGCCTAGATCTGAGGCTGAGCCCTGACACTGTATTAGTGCAAGAGCCGTTACTGGCATGAACCATGGTCATCTGCTGGCATCAGTGTCATTCCTCGCACTGCTCAGAAACTCCTGGGCTCAGATGTGACACCAGTGTGGAGCTGGATGACACAAGACAATAGTGAGAGGAGAGTGCTTTCATTGACATGCAAGTGTTTCCATGGTTCACATCTCTTTCCCAGGATAGGGCTGTCTTTCAGGTGCTCAGAGATTTGAGAATGACCATTGCCATGATGTACGAGCAGAGAATACAAAGGTAAAGCCATAATTATATATATATATATACTGCAGTGCACTGCTCCATGGAAACTGACAGTAGGTTTCCAAGGCAGCCAAATCAAAAAAAGATCAAGGCTAAAAAAGAGTAAAGCACAAAGAACACCGACTAACAGCTTGATGTGTTAAGGGGTAAATTTTGGAAAGTGTTTAAAGCTCCACTGGAAGTCAATGGCAGTTGTGCTCTTAAATCACTGAGGACCTTTTGAAAAGCCCAGCCAGGAGCACTGTTGCTTGATGCATGTGACTGATTATTTATTGTTGCACACAGCTGTGCTGCAGCTGCACTTTCATTCTATCCTGTGCTCTACTCCAGGGGTGCTCCCCTCTCTTCACTCTCCCACAGGCACTGTGATTCAGGGGACTGTTATCCCTCCTCCTCCTCTTCCTCTCCCTCTCATTAGACTCCATGTAGCTGTATATCCACCGAACAGCCAAATATTTGTATGGCCGGCCTTTCTAATAACCGGGAGTGTGATGCCAAAGGGGTGTCTGTCTTCTCCCAATGCCAGTGACCAAAGAAGGTTTGGACTGTCAGGGAGCAGCAGGGATGGTCCATTCCCATCCCTCATGAAAGGCAGATATTTCTGCATAGCAGCCTGAAGTTGGCAAGAAAGAGGGGAAGAGCCATGCACTACAATAAGCATAGCTAACGCAGTTCCTAACAAGATGTCTGAGGAAATGAAGAAGCAGAACTTGTTTTTAAAAGAAACAATTCAAGAGTGGTTGGTTGTTACTTTGGCAGCTGGTCCTACCAGACTGAACTGACCCATCTCTAACACAGCATTGCTTTCCAAGATTTCCACCTTTCCATTTACGTTAGAAGAAAACAAAACACTCCAGCAATTTTTGCCTCAGTGCAATAGGGTACATGACATTTCAGTAAAAGCTGCAAGCAACCTACAAGCTCTGGTACTTTTTAGCAAAACAAATGGGAAATGTCAAAACAGAAAGAAGTCTTATTGCAAAAACTACAAATAAGGATGTAGGTTTAATATGCAATTAAATATGGGGAAAAATATTTTTCATAATAAAAGCATGAACTAGTTGAGATCTTGAGGTTTAATACTTTGGAAGCCAAAGTGAGTTTAACTGGGATAAATAGCTTCAGCAGCTTTCACCCAGCAACTAAACACCACACAGCTTCTTGCTTGCTCCCCTCCTTGGTGGGATGGGGGAGAGAATCAGAAGAGTAAAAGTGAGAAAGCTGATGAGTTGAGATAAAGACAGTTTAATAGGTAAAGCAAAAGCCATGTGCACAAACAAAGCAAAACAAGGAATTCATTCACCACTTCCCATGGGCAGGCAGGTGTTCAGCTACCTCCAGGAGAGCAGGGATCCACCATGTGTAACGGTGACTTGGGAAGACAAATGCCATCGTTCTGAGCATCTCTCCCTTCCTCCTTCTTCCCCCAGCTTTACATGCTGAGCGTGACGTCATATGGCACGGAATATCCCTTAGGTCAGTTGGGGTCAGCTGTCCCGGCTGTGTCCCCTCCCAAATCCTTGTGCCCCCCCAGCCTCCTCGCTGGTGGGGTGGGGTGAGCAGGAGAAACGGGCCTGTGTAAGCCCTGCTCAGCAATAGCAAACACCTCCCTGCCTTATCAACACTGTTTCCAGCACAAATCTAAACAGAGCCCTATACTAAGTACTATGAAGAAAATTAACTCTATCCCAGCCAAGACCAAAACAAATCTATAAGATTTTTAACCTCTAAAACCAGCAAACAACTCCCAAAATACAGCAGAATTTTTCATTCATACATCTGGAAGCCTGCAGCCTATTCTATTGGAGAAAGCACTCTTCAAGACTGATAATAAAACACAAACAATAAAGCCAAGGCAGTATATAATCAGGATTATAAAGTCTTTTTATCTCCCTTTCTATGTTTGAAATTTTCCAGGTAGCAAAAGCTCCTCAGAGATCAAAATGTAATAACTATTTTATGGCGGCTGCCAAAAAAAAGTGCAAAACCAATATATTAACTGAAAGTATTTTGAGCAAGGATGGAGAAGTTTCCTCTTCCACTTCCAACAGAACTGGAGCTTAGTTTTCAATGGATTTGTCACTCTGGATGTAATCTGAAAAAAATGAATGTAACCATTTTAAAACTAAAGGCTCTCAGTATCTATTAAGGAAATAAACATGTCAAGTGTTCCTTTGATTTAGAGTATAACTGAGGTTTAAAGCTAGTGATTTATGTAGTTGATTTATAGTCAAGTCTTCTAGCTATGAAAGGAGGAGATTTTTTTTTTCTTTACTGAGGGAGATAAATCTGTATTTGCCTTCTGTGTTTCAGCTGAAAATTGATCTCGCCCTTCACAAAGTCCATGTGAACCCTCCTTCAGGACGCTAACCCAGTGAGATCCCCAAGAGAGAGGCCTTAGCTAAGACATCATGCAGATTATCTTTCAGTTCTCAGCTATGAAGGCTTAAGCATTTAATCAGGAGTAATGCAGAAAGTAGCTAAAATCAGGAGGCTTGACTGGAGCACTGCGAATCAGTGCATGGTGGTGGCTTCTCTTGTTGCTTTTAACAGTGAGACTTGCCCTCCAAACTCAGTTCTCTAGAAGGATCTAACTTATTTTCACAGTAATATTTTCTGAAAATTGTTTTTGAGGGACTATGTTGCACACATTTATTTCATAGTTTTTGAGAGATGACAGTGTTGTGGTTTAGCCTCAGCTAAACATCTATCATGACGTCTATGGTATGGAACACTTTCTTTGGCCAATTTGGGTCAACTATACTGGCTTTACCCCTCCTAACTTTTTGCACCTGCACATTAGCAAAACCTGAGAACCTGGAAAAAGGCCTTGATCTCGTAGCAACAAGTAATAACATCAGTGTATTATCAACATTCTTCACAGACCAAATCCCATACTAAATCCAAACCACAGTAGTTGCTGGGAAGAAAATTAGTTCCATCCCAGGACACAGAGGTAAGTTTTTAGATAAAAAAAAAAAATCAACAGATACTATTTGGATATTTTTTATATTAACAATAATAAAGAAACACCTGACAGCTTAACAACCTGCAGTTAAACTTCAGATTTTTGACCCAGGATGTTTGTGGCAATGGCTTGCACATCTTTACAACCTACTGTACTTGCAGTGAAGATTATGTCCACAGCCTGTGGCCTTGGTCTGATCTGACAAGCAGATCCACAGCACCACTGTGTGAAATCCAGCAAGCTTGAAAACTCCCTAGACTATACAGGATCAATGAAACAATCATTGCTTATGTTGTAAACTCAGAGCACTCAACTTTTGCAAGGCAGACACTTTAGCAGTCACACAACCACAACAGCTTTTATTGCATGGGTGAGAGGTTTGCTGGGGAGAGGAGGAGAGAAGGACAGAGACGTGGAGGAAGGTATGTTCCCTGCAAGGAAATACTGGAGCTCCACAGGACATGGCAAGTACTACTCATTCCAGATAGTGGGCAGTAAAGTTCATACCACCAGAGACCAACAAAGTCTTCTTGTCTCAAATTATAGGTCTGCAACATCACACTTCTGCGCCTGGCTGAGTAAAAAAGTTACCAGACTTGGGGCAGGAAAGCATCCAGCCATCACTGAATGGGAAAATCATCCCTGGAGTGACAAGGATGAGTTTTCTCTGGAGATACTGGATGAGATCGGTCAGTTTACATGATGATCAACTGATGGGCACTGAAGCAGAAGAGCCAATGCCACCAGAAAGGCCAGGCTATGGATCAGCGTCATGGGGGGCCAGTCAAGTGAGGCACAGGAGATGAAGAGCCGTGAGGGAGCAGGCCAAAGGAGCCCAATAACATACACCCTCCTTTATCACTACCGAGATGCTCTGGAAAAGGCTCTGCTTTTTGTACCGATGTGTTTGTTCTGACGTTTGACTAATCACATCCTGAAGGTTTTATGAATAATCCTAACCTGGCTTTCTCTGAAGGTCATACTCTCTGTTTTCTCACTTTACCCTGGAAGTCTAATTAACTCCAGTGATCAAGTAGAATTCTTTTATGAAACTACTTATTTACAGTTTTAGTTCTCAGCAGGTTTTTAGTTAACTTTTTTCAATTCCTTGCCCATCTTCAGATATTATCTTTGAGTTGTGATGAATTTGACTGGCAAAGAAAATAGTTTTATCTAAATTTTTAATACTTTCATTTTGACCTTTTTCTTCAGGCACAGATAAGGCACTTACAGTAATCTCCTCTGTCATACATTATCATATTTTCAGAGAAGAAGTTTTGAGCAGTGAAGTCAGTCATGGTATTTGATGTCACTCCAGCACTTCTCTCCTGGAATTCTCTCTTTGTAATATTTACAACAGAATGGGATGAAGTCGTGGCAAATGTTTAAGTTTGCATTTCTCTTTAAATTATTCAGTATGAGATAAGGAAATCAAGCACACCATAAAAGCAGACTGAACTAAGTATGTAGAAACATCATACAGAAAACAAAATAAAAGAAATAAAAAGGAAATAAAAGCCTATCGGCCATTCTAAAAGTTAGTCAGAAAAGTCAGGAAAAAATGTTGATTTACAATGTCTTATTTATTTCAGCTTCCGGGCACTGTAGGATCATTTTCTATAACATTTATGGTTTTTAAATTTTTTTCTATTTAGTTTAAAAAGACATAAGCAAGGAGGTTTTTATAGTTTCCTTGAGAACATAATTCCATCTCTTTTTCATCCCAAACTATTTCAACTGTTTCTCATCCGATTTTTTTCCCCACATATATTGATTTTTTTTTTTTTTTTTTTACTTCTTCTAGTACATCTGAGAGTCCTGCATCACATTTGTTCTCCTTCACTAAAATCCTCAAAGTGGTGTTGGTTCCTCACTCCTTTCACCCTCACTCGTGATCAAAGAAATCTCTACATTTGGTAAGCAAAAAAACCCCACAAACCACAATAAAGTCTCTGATTTTTTCCTACCACACAAAATTTACATGTTCCTTTCTCCCTCTTTGGAAACAATCAAAGCATATTGAATGCACACAGGAGAGAAGAAATAAGAATAATGCCATAATAAAGCAAAGGGAATTGAGGAGGCAATCAGTCAAGTTTACACTGGTTGCAGTGGTAAAGAGCAAACCACATTTGAGATATACACTGAATAAAGGAGACAAAACCTGTCTACTTGGTATAATTCAAGACCACGTTGTAGCACTGTATTAGGAGTAACTTGGAGCAGGTCTCGGTTCCCATAGCACTCGGTGGTCTCACAGGAGGTCTCTGCTCCTGCCTCCCCACCTTATTCTATGGACCTTCACCACTACCAGCATGTCTGCAAGCAGGACCCTGTGAAAAATCATTAACTGCTGAGAGGACCTCAGCTCTGGAAACATGACAGGTATAATTCATCTGGAAAACAGTCAGACTGCTAAGGCGGGGAATCTCAGTTGCATTACTTACTCCATGCATTACAAAGCAGATATGAGGCTCATTGGCAAAGGAATGTATTGGAAAGCTAAAAATAAAGTCTTGTTTTTTTCTGGAAATACTGCATACAGTTCATCTGTACTGAAAATTTAAATGGGCGACAGGATATATTTTCTAGTTTCAGAGGTATTTGATATGTCATTGTACAAGTTATATACCAGATATGTGTGTTGCAACACAAAAGTGGATGCTTAAATATACTCATGGACTTCTTCTGATTACACATATTATTAAAAACCAAAAAAATCTTTCAATTGTTTAATTTAAAGCTGGATTATGTAGATCATCAGAGGAATCACTCATTTGGGAAATACTTAAATATTGCACCAGCAAATGAAGGATAGTATTTTTCCATACTTTTCACAATGACAGCTGGCTTGAAGTGTTTTATTGATTTCCCTATAAATAACTTAGAGCTGTGGAAGAAGTACACTGCGTGTAATGTAACTTGGCTTATAAAATAATTACGTAATATTGGAATGAAGACTCAATCTGCTGGAACAGCTTGAGAAATAAAATAACCAAATAATGTTTGAATAAGGATCTGGCTGATAAAGTGAACTGATTTAAATTTATACAAATGTTTGGAAAGCAGTAGTCTACAGTAAGAACAAAGAAATGACTGTACAGTAAACTTATTCTCATACTGTAATGAGTTGAGCCACTGGATGAGGACTTTTGCCTTAACCTACATTATTCCAGTGCCATCTGAGTGGTAACGGGCAGCAGTATAACTTAAGAAAATAAAAGGGAGCAAGCCTCTCTTAGAACTTTTGGTGTGCAAAGTCTTCTTCGGGTCAGAAAACTTCTCCATATCCTTTGGATAAATCCCCATGGCCTTCAGGGTACCATGCATGTAGGCTGGGGCAATTCCAAGCACAGGTACAGTCTGGGTGGTGAATGGCTTGAACGGCTTGAGAGCAGCCCTGAGGAGAAGGCCTTGGGGGTAGTGGTGGATAAGAAACTTGACTTCAGCCGGCGATGTGTGCGTGCATCCCAGAAAGCCAACTGTATCCTGGGCTGCATCAGGAGAAGCATGGCCAGCAGGTCGAGGGAGGGGATTCTGCCCCTCTGCTCCGCTCTGGTGAGACCCCACCTGCAGTGCTGCGTCTGCTCTGGGGCCCCCAACATGGATGTGTTGGAGCGGGTCCAGAGGAGGGCCACGAAGATGATCCAAGGGCTGGAGCACTTCTCCAGAGAGTTGGGGCTGTTCGGACTGGAAAAGAGAAGGCTCCAAGGTGACCTTGTAGCAGCCTCCCAGTACCTGAAGGGGCCTACAGGAAGGATGGAGAGGGGCTTTTTACAAGGGTGTGTAGTGAAAGGACAGGGGGGAATGGTTTTAAAATAAAGGCGGGCAGATTTAGTTTAGATATTAGGAAGAAATTCTTCCCAATGAGGATGGTGAGGCACTGGCACAGGTTGCCCAGAGAAACTGTGGATGCTGGGCAGAATCTGATTGATCCATTTCAGGACCAGATCTCTCCCAACACAGCTCATGTCCTTTTTCTCAGAAGCTGCCATCTCAAGTGTGCTGTACATATGGAGGAACATGAGAAGTGTAAAAGTTACCAGAACACAGTCAACAAGCTGACGTATCCACGTGCTGCTGCATCAGAAGCAGACAGCTCATACCTTGTGAAGCACAGCTCCCTGGCCAGGTGATCCCACTCATGACAGGGTACAGGTAACCCAGCCTGTGAAGAGACCCATTAGTTAAGGCCTTTCATGTTATTAGGTGAGTCACAAGAACTGAAGGCTCAGCATGGATGGACACGGATCACTGAAACCCCTGTGGGCTTCCTGGGAGGACCACAGCTCCCCCCGTGAAACCACAGCAACAACTGCATGGTTGACAACTACTGGGACCCAGGCATGCCCTCAGCACTCTTAGATGCAGCCACTAATCTTGTTATTTTACTCTATTTTTACAAAAACTTTTGTGCCATAATTGTCACCTGTGGCACCAAGTCAGAGCCTGAGATGACTCGTTCAGACACCACAGGATGGGCAGTCGGCAGTAACCAGAGGGCACTCGTGGGAAACTCCAAACTCTTGAGAGAACTTGATATAAAGTGTCTTAATATTTTAAAGTAGGTATTTCAGCTAATGCCCTCAAGCCTCTCCAGGAACAGGCTTGTCCAAAATTTTCATTTGCTACTGGTTATTACAGTTTGCTGACTGAAGACAGGTGTAGACCCTCAACTATCATACTGTAAAAGGAAGAGCAAGAAACCCTGGAACAGGCATCACTGCTATGAGCAGCTGTTACTCTACATGCATTTTTCCCCTCTACATGCGGAATAGTATAATAAAAATAACAAAAATGTGACTCATAAAAATGAGTCACAAATGTGTGACATGGTGTCTACATAATGGCTACACTGGCCCAGGAAAGATTGGCCTGCTGGCCTGCACCTGCATTGAACCCTGATCCACCAAGTCCTAGGAATTCTGACTTTAAAACATGGTAGTAAACTGAGGCATCAAGTTGTTTTTTGGGTTTTTTTGTTTGTTTGTTTGGTTTTTTTTGTTGGTTTTTTTTTTTGGTTTTTACCTCAGAGATAAATGGCAAGAGGGAAAAGAATGTTACCGAGTGACTGAAGGAATACAGTCAAGGGTCAGGATGTGGTGAAAAGCAGCATTATATTAATGCAATATTTTGCTGAAATTCCAGTCCTGACTTCATTTATAGCCTTGCTAAAATGAAATAGTTAAAAGATCTTTTTGTTAGCTGTTAGTTATCAATTTTACCTATCTTCTGATTCTGTTAATCAACAGATTTCTCTCTTTCCCATCAGTTATATGCCACTTTTCCCTGTCGTGTACAGATCTATCCTTAAATTCCCATTCCTCCTTTTTTTTACCCCTGCTCACGTTTAGGAAGGAAGGAAATATTAGTCCTGAGTATAAGGAATTCTAGAAAAAGTAAGTAAGGTGACCAGCAAACCATAAAATAAGATTACTGTGCTTAGTAAAATAACTATCTTCCACTCATATTCCTATTTCCATTCTTGCAATGTATTGCCCTGACCACAGACCAATTGAATCTCAGAATATTTTTCTTCTGAAGTTCATGGGACAATTAGTTCTGAATTCTTATGGACTGACTCAGCATATAGCTCAGCAAAGTAAGGATGAAAACCCGTGGTGTTAATTTCATACAAGATGATAATTAGATCAAAAAGAGGGTGAAGAATGATATTCCAGTGACCTAGTAAAAGTTTTATTTTTTTTTTTTTTTCCAAAAAAAAAAAAAAGACCTGCTGTCGTCAATGATGCTGCTGCATTTGCTGGCAGAAATTTGGTCTAGCCAAGTAAAATTTCAGCACATTTTAGTTCACTCATCAGTTTCAAATCTGCATTAGTGTCACTTGCCGAACACTGAATCACTTGCTACCACTCCCATCACAGTCAGAGGATGTAAATACAGACCACAAGTTAAACAAGAAAGAGCATAAATTACATTGGCCCAAGGATAGCGATGCAGAGCAATAGTCATGCAAATGGAGAAAGTGATCTGTTGTTTATGTGCTTGCATTAAAAAAATACATATTTTCCATGGACACTTGAGACAGCCAAATATTTTCGTAGAAACTTTTGTTGTCCAAAAAGAAAAGTTTTTTTTTTTTCTTTTAAATATTTTTACTTTTTGGTTCATTGCCTCTGGGTTTCAGCTGCATTATTGCTATGAGTGCTATCTACTGTGTTAACGAGAATTTCTATTAGCCTTGAAAAGCAGAGCTCGGTGGCGCTGCCTGACTGTCCCTTGCATTCTTCTTGCTCAGATGCCTACTGTGTCTGGATCTTACACCTGTCTGATCTCATTAGTTCAACTCAGCAGCTGCCCAGTTTGGAGTTCCACCTTTTAATACAATCAGCTTAGAGCAGCTTTGCATCTCCACTGCGAAGTTTGCCTCATTACATGTTAATTGAATCTCATTTGCTGAAACATATGATCTAACAGTTATAGCAAATCTTAAACCTCAACAAACACAGGCTTGATTAATGAATACAGAGCAAACTAATTTGCTTTTTTGAGTTTAATCACAGAATCATAGAACAGTTTGGGTTGGAAGGGACCTCTAAAGGCCATCTAGTCCAACCCCCTGCAATGAGCAGGGACATCTGCAACTAGATCAGGTTGCCCAGAGCCCCGTCCAGCCTGACCTTGAATGTTTCCGGGGATGGGGCATCCACCACCTCTCTGGGCAGCCTGTGCCGGGGCTTCACCACCCTCATTATAAAAAACTGTCTTCCTTATGTCTAGTCTATATCTCACCTCTTTTAGTTTAAAATCATTAGCCCTTGTCCTACCACCGTGGGCTCTGATAAAAGGTTTCTCCCCATCTTTCTTACAGGCCCCCTTTAAGTACTGAAAGGCCGCAATCAGGTCTCCCCGTGGCCTTCTCCAGGCTGAACCACACCAACTCTCTCAGCCTGTCCTCATAGGAGAGGTGCTCCAGCCCTCTGCTTATTTTTGTGGCCCTTCTGTGGACCCGCGCCAACAGCTCCATGTCTCTCCTGTGCTGAGGCCCCAGAGTTGGATGCAGCACTGCAGGTGGGGTCTCACCAGAGCGGACCAGAGGGCAAATGGTTTCTCACGATGCCAAAGCCTCTACTGTTGATTAGCAATTTCAGGAACCTGCCTTTCATCCTGACCTGAGTTATAATTGTAAAAACAGAGGGATTGAGTTTAATCATATTCCGGTAGATTTGTTAGCAAATTGCAAAGATTTCCATTTATTTTTGTACTGACAGTTTTACAAACAGAAAAATATTTTGCATTATACAGTCAAATAAAAGCATAAGCTATATTTTTCTGCTGTGATTTCAAACATTCAGAATGACAGATGATCCTGTCCAGCTTTAAATGTGTTTGTGTTCTAGTTTGCACTCCTCCTCCTCCTCCTTCTCCTCCTCCCTCTTTTTCTCTCACACATACCTGGATGAGGTAGAACTCACTGAATTAACCTTTCATAGGCTGGGGTAAACCCTGGCTCTGGGTTTTAGGAGACATTTGGAAAGAAAAACAGATTTTAAAAGCCTTTCAGTATCAACAGAGAAAATATTTGGTTTCAGACCATACACCAGGGGGATTAATTTCATTTTGTGTTACTATATTTTCAGCAGAATCTTAGTAGCATGGTGCACCAGGTGCTGTTATTAAATCTATAAAATCTACAGTGAGACAGTGAAAGCCATTTCAAGTTGATAAATATTTACAGCCACTTACTCAGAAATGAAGCAAGAGAATTTATATTGTCTTCAACTTTAATTTCAGTGATCTGGTCTGGTTAAGAACACTCCCTGTGTGTACTCTTCCTTTCAAAAGTAAGTGAAGTGTTACGCTCAAAAAGCCCCAGAATGAATGATGGCATAAAATCACTGGGAAAAATGAATATCTGTTGAAGAATAATATTAAAACATGCCAGCCATATTGGTCTAGCATCTATCTGCAGTGATAAGGAGAGTGAAAGGGGCTTCCTCCCTTGCTGGGAACCTCACCCAGGATGCTGTTCCTTGTCAGTGAAGGTCCTCATGGGGAGTCCTGCAGGACCACATGACCAAGTGGTTACTCCTTCTGAGGCAGCACTTCCACTCAGTTTAGCAGAATGTAGGGCAAGGAGTGTAATGTAGTGGCCTTGGCACATACGTGAGAAGTTGAGGCGAAGAGACACACAGACACTTTCCATCTTACCCTGAGTAAAAGGTAGATGAAGGTAAATGATATTCCATTTCTTGTTTGGGCAATATCCTACCTCACTTCAAACTCCCTGTAAGTGGTGACGTGTTGGCCATATAAGAAACAAACAGTAAATATATGTTTCCCTGGTATAACCATACTCCTCTTCCCATAGGAATTCAAGTGCCATCTGTCAGCTTCTGTGCCCACAAAGCTGGACAAGTCCAAGGAACAGAAGAAAGAAAACAGAAACTAGAACACCACCTCCTACCTCCATGACTGCACAGCCTGAACTGTCAGCAATGGTTACTGTACTTTGAGAGGGAAGAGGTAACTCAATAGAGATTAAAGGATCAGATTTAAAACGAGAATGAAACGATACTTTTTTTTTTTTTTTTTTTGAAAGAGGGGGAAGTTTAAATGAGGGAAAATTTAGCGAGTACACTTGTCCTTGGCTGTTTTCCAAGACATCTCAGCTGTTTCAGTGAATTTAAAATGTGAAATGAATCAAGTATATGAGGATGGACCTTTCATAAGTTAAGGTTTTCTTCTTTAAATAATGAAAAAAACCCTAATTTATTCTGGAAAAATATCCTCTTTTTTTTTTTTTTTTTTTTTTTTTTTTTTTTTTTTCTGATTTAGAATCACCCTTACAAGTTTTAGGAGCTGTTTCACATCCATACATGTGCACTTACATGAAGCTACCAGCAGAAATATACACCATAGCTGATTTTTCCAAATCTCTTTTGTTTCACATCAGTTTTCATGTTAGCACCATGCAATACCTACAAAGATGACAAATTGTATTTTTCTTCCCATCCTACAATACTAAGACAAGCTGCCATTCACCTCCTACACCTAGAGCTGTCCTGCACTCATCTGTACCAACAGTGATGATTTTAAAGTTTGCTGCATGTTGAACACATCCCAAATTACCAGACTGTAAGGTACCGTCTTCCCCAGGACATTGTATTACCGCACAGGTTTTGGGTCCCAACCATACTTAAGCTGGTGGAATAACTCCACCTTTCCAGAGGCACAGAAAGATCTTCATGTTTTTCAGATGAGGCTTTACCAAGGATTGTTCCCTGAAGCTAGAGCCCACCCTGTGTCGGGCCCGACCTCAGCTGTCTTTGGTTTCTGCTGCGCCAATGCAGAACAAATAAAGGCATTTTTTCCCAGCACAATAGTCTCCAAGTTCCCATATTCAGCTACTCAGCTTTCATTTACAGATATCTGGACCATACATATTTTAGGGGTAAAATGAACAAAATAGGAAGGCTGGAGAAAAGCGAGGCACACGAACACGCTACCTTCATCTGGGGGCCTGTCTGGGATATCATCTGCTTTAGGGATTGACTGCTGCTCTTTCATGTGAGCAGCAGATAGGAGAAGAAATAGGGACCCACCTGATAATTAGCCTAAAAAAAAAAAAAAAAGTCTAGTGAGATTATCTAGTCCTGATGAGAAAAATTGTCAGGAAAATCTTAGTGGTGATTTGCCAGACCAAACCAACCAGACTGATTGAGCAAAGAAGTAAATAAGCTGACAAATTAAGTTTACTCTTACACTGATGGAAGATGGAATATTTCTTAGGTATTTCTTTAAAACTGATAGAACAGTAAATGTGTACCTCACTAGCTCTTGAAGAACAGAGAAACAGCTTTATAATCTTATTGCTGCTCTTTTCTGCAGTGGCTCCAGTGACTGTATTTTAAAAAGGGAGCAACATAAAATGTTTATAACTAAGGCACCACAATGGTGATGTTACATGGTTGTAAAAAAGGTGTTTCTATGCCTCATATACTCCCGCTTCAATACAGATGCTTTCCAGAGTGTGAGTAAAAGGGACACTGTATTCACACCTTTTTCCAAATTTCTGGAAGCCACAGCCACTGGTGGCCACATAAATTATGTGTTGGGAAAAGTGAGCTACATAAATTAGGATCTTTTATTGATGAAGGGTATGATGAAGTATATAATAAACTGAACAAAGTGGAGCCAGGTAGGTGTTGTGGCCATTTTTGCTTCACCTCTATTAAGAGAAATGAGCATACACCAAACCAAAGCTCTTGGTTAAACTTTTGAGCAATTCTCAAGCATGTCAGAGTAGTTACAGGTCCTACAACAAATGCTCCTGATCTTGCTTGTGTTTCATTCAGAGTTATTGTTAGTGTAACTGTGGAGCCCTGTGAGCATAATAACCTGACCCTTTATGGTAGTTGTGGGCTGGTGCTGCTAAATTTATGTAGTTGCATATTGTTTTAATTTTGTATAAACTAATGATGTTTGAAGTGAAATTATTTTTCTCCATTTATTCTTTTCATTCTAGGGTTTCCAAAGGATGGAATGGGTGTCTCAATGATCAAGAAACATTTTCCATCATGGTAAACTCAGGCAACACCCGCTAAGCAATAGCACAAGCTAAACAAAACAGGCTACAAAACATACAGTGGAAAAAAAAGGATTATATATGTATTGCCAGGGAAATGCTTTCCAAATAAGATAACATAGAATAACAAACCATGCTGAATGGCATGACTCCTTCTTACAGGGCCATATACTTAGTTTCTAATGTGACCAGGATTCAGATTATGTACAATGTCCAGCATGAAAGTTTATTGACAACAAATCTTGTTCCTTTCTTGTGAAGGAATGATAAAATTGTGCATATCTTGTACCTTGGGAGCAGTTTCAAATGTCATCCCCAGCTTTTGTTGTAGAAAATGTCCTTTCTGCTTTACTGAACTAATCTTAACAAACCCAAAAGGTATTTAGATATGAGTTCATGAGAGCTGGAAGCCTCAGTCATCAGTAATGTTTGGGAACTAGTTCCTAAATTCCAGAATACAACTCTTCTGAATTGCAATTTTAGTTTATAATTGTTTAGAATTGATGGCTCTGGGTATTCACTGAAATGGTGCTCATGTCTGATGTTAACATAGGCAGATCTCTTGTTAGGACAGTTTAGTAAATTGGGTAGACTGAGCAGAAATGAATGAGATCTGTGCTTGTTTTCTTTTACACGAGCAGAAGTTAAAGCTAAGCAAATGCTGTGGGTTTTTTTGCTTCTTGGTGATCACTCTTAAAATAGTCATTAGGAGAGTGAAAACACTTCTTTCTTGGAAAATTTTAGGGATTGGTGTGAAGAGAGACTTAAACGCCTTCTGTTCACAAAGTGGAAACCTGGGGAGGAGAAAATCTCCAACATTCAGTGTCACAGCCTAACAGAAAAACAGAGCTGAAGTGGGCACCCAGTTACCAAGTCAGGAGACAAGTTATCTTGCCAGTGGAATTTGCTGCACATTTTCTAACTGTTTACCTTGTAAAGTATAAATGCCTTACAGGAAGGACTCCATAGTTGCAGTGGTCACAGATGCTACCTGCTTAAAAAGTTTTTCAAAGTTAAGAAAATATGAAAGTCTCACTTGGAGGAAGGAAACATTAATGCTGAGATCTCGGAAAGTGTTCAGATTTAATGTGTGTTACCAGAAGGCTCTTTCTGAGCTTCATTTCCTCTCTCTGCAGCACTCCTTGGGCTGTGCTGCCATAAACAGCTTCTGATCTGAACTGGCCTATATCAATGTATATGGATTATTTTGATAAAAAACAAAACAACCTCCTCCCTCCAACATGTCTTCCCTGCACATCTTGTCTACAATGTTTGTATGCAATACTGACAGAGGATGGTAGATAAAAAATATTTGGAAGCATGTCTGAAATAGAGAAGAAAACAACTGCTGAGAAGTGACATTCTGTTTTCTTCTTTTCTTTCTTTTTTTTTTTTTTTTTTTTTGTTTAATTGCTGATAGAAAAGAAAAAGACATTAACTTAAGCAGCTTCCTGCTTTTCACAGTCAAAATAGAGAGGTTGAGGAGATGTAATATTTTAAGAGAAAGCAAATTTTGCATTAATACTTTAAAATTTACATCTTCCACATACTCTCTTTTACAGAGAATATCTATTAATTACTCTATATTATATTAATATTTTATATTAATTACCCTGTTGAGCTCCCTGTAGAAATTAACTCTGTGGGACCAGAAGTTTTCAGATTCTTAGCAGGAAATCACATGATTATTGGGCTAAGGCCAGTTATATGAGGTTCAACAAGGCTAAGTGCTGGAAAAGGCAGAAAAGGACCTAGGGGTGCTGGTTGACAGCCAGCTGAACGTCAGTCAGCAGTGTGCCCAGGTGGCCAAGAAGGCCAACGGCATGCTGGCTTGTATTAGAACTAGTGTGGCCAGCAGGACCAGGGAAGTGATTGCCCCCCTGTACTGGGCCCTGGTGAGGCTGCACCCCAAGTGCTGGGTTCAGTTTTGGGCCCCTCACTAGAAGAAGGAGATTAAGTTGCTGGCGTGTGTCCAGAGAAGGGCAACAAAGCTGGTGCAGGGTCTTAAGAACAAGTCCTGTGAGGAGCGGCTGAGGGAACTGGGGTTGTTTAGTCTGGAGAAAAGGAGGCTGAGGGGAGAATTCATCGCTCTCTACGACTACCCGAGAGGCGGTTGTAGTGAGGTGGGTGTCAGTCTCTTCTCCCAGGTAACAAGTCACAGGGAGCAAAATGGCCTCCAGTTGTACCAGGGCAGGTTTAGATTGGATATCAGGAAGCATTTCTTCACTTCCAGGGTTATTGAGCGTTGGAACAGGCTGCCCAGGGGAGTGGGTTAGTCACCATTCCTGGAGGGATTTAGAAGATGTGTAGACATGGCACTTAGGGACTTGGTTTAGTGGTGGACTTGGCAATGTTAGGTTTATAGTCAGATTTGATGATTTTAAGGGTGTTTTCCAACCTAAATCATTCTATGATTCCATGATTTTTACACAAGATAGGCAGAAGGAAGGCAAATGGATTTCTCTTTGCTGCCTTTTTCTGGAGAAGTATCCAAAACTAGGTATTTTATTCTTCAAGGAAATCCTGCTAAGCATTCCAGCTCAGGCTTGAATATCTGCATAATCACACACCAACTTTTCCCAGAATGGTCTTAAGATACAGAAGAAACTCTGGAGTGACCAAGCACTTTGGATTGCCTGCCCCTTCCTAGTTTTGTATATCTTGGAGATCCATGGGGATTGAAGTTATCTTCAGATTTGCTGAGTGGAAGTCACCTTTGCAGAGGTGACTGCTGGTCTACTGCTTTTCCTCACAAGGACAAGCAAAAGCATCACTCTGTCTGGCACTCTCCAAACACTATCTTTGGGGCCAACTGTCCCTGAATACAAGGGATGCCAAGACCATCCAGAGCTTGCCATGTCTGAAAGTCTCTAATGGAGAAAAGTCCACTGGATTTTCTAAGTGCCAAAGAATGAGTTTCTTCATTTGACACCGCAGCACATGACAATTAGCTGAGTTCTCTGCTAAAAATTCCAGCTTTCTTAGTAAAAGAGATCCTTTTTCAATATCCTTCACTATTCACTGAAGCAGACTTGTGTCACATTTGCCAGTGGAGGATTAATATCTATTACTAGCTGCTGTATTACACAGGATTATTTCAGCAGCCTCACCGTGCTAAAAACTGTACATGCCCAATAGTGATGTCATACCATGGCTGCACACATCATCCTTCCCCAAAGGTACCCTTGTGCATGGTGGATTGTGTACACCATACGCATTTCATATTTTCAGTCACCAGCTACACAAAGTGCAACTACCAGGCAGAAGAATAAATAGTATGGAGAAAGGCAGGAGAAGAAAATTATAAATCATGGCGATAAGTTTAAGTAAATGTCGTGGTTTAACCCTAAACGGTACCCAGCCCACGCAGCCACTCGCTCACCCCTCCCCTCCCCCGTGGGGTGAGGAGGAGAAACGGAGAGAGCTCGCTCGTGAGTTCAGATAAAAACACTTTTCAAAGCCAGCAAAGG
>KL259502.1:0-21816 GCA_000699545.1 Podiceps cristatus
AAAAAAAGGCTGCTTCTCAGTTTTCTGAACAACACATAAAATAGGCCAAAGAGAGTCTTCTATACCATAGGCAGCATGCCCTGTATAAGTGAGGGTCAGATGGTGGGCCAGTCCTCTGCTTTTTCCCTTTTTGTTCTTTCAGGCCTTTATCTCAACACATGAGTTTTCCTTTCTTTCCAATTCTCCTCCCCACCCCACTGGGGAGAGGGGGAGTGAGCGAGCAGCTGCCTGGTATTCGATTACTGGCTGGGGTTAAACCATGACAGAAATAATGACCACACGGTATTCAAATTCAGCACTGTCATGGGAGACGAGAAACACAAGTCCAATATCTGGACATTACATAAAATGAGAGCAGAAGATAAAAGGACAGTGAAAGGAGGAGCAAAAAAAACCAGTAAAATGCTTGCAATCAGGAGACGTGTTTAACGACACCAGACGAGACACTCAGAAGTTATACGTGCTGTCAAAGTCTACCACTGGCAAGAAGGTGCAAAAGAGAGCTCAGGAAAGGTGGTGACAGGTAAAAAGATACCTTTCGGGAATGACAAATCATGTGCAAAAAAGGAGAAGTATAAATCCTGGCAAGTTAAATGGTAAACCTCAGGAAGGCATGCCAAGTTATTGAGGAGCAACTTATTAAAGGAACTCATTAAAGGAATAAAAGTTAATAATAAAACCTTTTTCAAATGTTTCAGGAGCAGGAAGTCTGTCAGAAAGTCAGAGGGGTGAATCCCAGACGTGAGAGAAGTTCTTGGTGATAATAAAACTCTTAGAAATGTTACATGAATTATTTGCAACTTCTCTCTGCAGTGGCAGCCACGCAGGTTCCTAAACCAAAGCTGAGCTCTGGGAGAAATGGATTGAAATGGAGCTATCTCAAACTAGGTGTGTAGGAGAAGTTTTTTAAAAAATCTTGAAAAGCTGAAAAGCAGTCTATTAAGGGAAATGGTACGCATCCAAAAAAGCTGAAGGGATCAATTCAACCAAACTGCAAATCATGGTGTAGAAATTATCCCTTAAACGAGCCTCTGTGTGCACCAGCATCCCCACAAGGCTGGAGGTTAGACTGACCGTTGCTTTGAGGCAGTATGGAGGGTCTTCTGGTTTACATACTTACAAGTAATTATTTTCTTAAAATTATATACTTATGTCTAATGCTTTGTTCCTTTTATGGAAGCCCAGTTTCTGGTGACCTAGATATTCCAGCTACACAAGATTAGAGATCTTAATATGAAAAATGTATTTTTCTTCCCTTAACCTCCTTGCTAGAGATTCCATCTAGTATTTACTGGACTGATCATTTTCATCAGGAAGTGGCAAAAGAAGCCATTTGTTCAGGCCAGTATCCAGGAGATCAGTCTTATGGGTTTCTGCTCCCTTTGCACCTCTGAGTCCTGTGGTCTGGGGTGCACAGCCACCATGCTGAGAGTCATGCTGCTGCGCGGAGAACGTTTGTGAATGTTACATCCCAGAAGGCCAACCGTACCCTGGGCTGCACCAAGAGAAGCGTGGGCAGCAGGTTGAGGGAGGGGATTCTGCCCCTCTGCTCCGCTCTGGTGAGACCTCACCTGCAGTGCTGCCTCCTGCTCTGGGGCCTCAGCACAAGAAGGACATGGAGCTGTTGGAGCGGGGCCAGAGGAGGCTACAAGAATGATCCGAGGGCTGGAGCAGCTCTGCTGTGAGGACAGGCTGAGAGAGTTGGGCTTGTTCAGCCTGGAGAAGAGAAGGCTGCGGGGAGACCTGATTGCAGCCTTCCAGTACTTAAAGGGGGCCTATAGGAAAGAGGGGGAAAATCTTTTCAGTAGGGACAGCGGTGACAGGACAAGGGGTAATGGTTTCAAGCTGAAACAGGGTAGGTTTAGGCTGGATATAAGGAGGAAATTCTTTACGATGAGGGTGGTGAAGCACTGGCACAGGTTGCCCAGAGAGATGGTTGCGACCCCATCCCTGGAAACATTCAAGCCCAGGTTGGACGGGGCTCTGAGCAGCCTGATCTGGGTAATGGTGTCCCTGCTCACTGCAGGGGGTTGGACTAGATGATCTCTGGGGGTCCCTTCCAACCCAAAACTTTCTATGATTCTATGATTCTATGAACAAAGTCCACCACTGAGCAAAAAGACCACTTCAACAGCACCCTTTCTGGAGAAGTCTGGATCCATTGATCTCTGGGGCCACTCCACCGGCCCTCAGTCCAAGCAGCAAGGAGTTCTGCCCTGCTACCACATCTTTCTCCTTACAGATTTTCACCTTGGAAAGGTCATTAGTCGCAAAGCAAACAGTTCAAAGTCCTGATGCTAGGTGACTAGTTATAAAAACTTATTTTTCTTTTTTAAAAAACAGCAAGTTAGTGATCTTTAATCTTGTCATTTAGCTTTCTTCAGTGTTGGACACTTAATTGCTTTCCATTCCTATAACAGACTGTTTGAAAGGTGGAACATCCTCCTCCACAGCATTACAGCGCAGTGTCACCTACACAGACCGTGTCCTGCTCGTTAATTGCAGTTATTGCCACTTAGTAAGAATATTGGGAGACCACACAGCTCTGCACCGTGTCCTGCTCATTAATTGCAGTTATTCTCACTTAGTAAGAATACTGGGAGACCACACAGCTCTGCCATTTCTGCCACATCCTGCAGAGGAGTGCAAACCTTGCCTGTTTTCTAGTAGCATCCCAAATTACTTCTGTTTCAAAGTAACTTATTATGAGCTTTGGTATTACCTTTGAATGTTGTGGTTTCTTAGTTACACGTCTACTAAAGCTTGCTTCTATAGAGGGAACGTGTGGGGATCTCTTGTATGGAGGCTATGACTCAGCGCAAGACTGGGCCTCACATCACTGATGCTTCAGGTTAGGAACCTTTATTTTCCCTCTTCCCTTTCCCTATTTTGCCTTTGTGAGACCTTATATACCTCATAGGTACTGAGGACAACACATATGACTTCTTCACAGGAAAAAAAAAAAAAAATAAGGTTGGTTTTTTTTCTCCCCTACGTAAAAATTGTGGACAGTGTGCAAGACAATGTGACGATAAGCTCTCCTTCCCATGTGGCCATAACAAGAGTGCGCTGGTGATCTTTGTATATGGTGCACCCACATTTTCTTCCTTTGGGGATGGGGGCAGGAATGGGGATCACCAGCTCTTAGACCTGTATGAGCAAGTCCTGCCAGGGATATTCACTGCTAGTAATCCTAGTTCCTTGTTCAGCGTCTCCTAAGAGATGGCCCACTATTTAATTAAGGTTTTACATCTTCCGGTAAGAATGTTTTTTTCCATTTATGATGTAGCAGTCCTCCACAGAATCACTTTCCCAGAGCTGTCTTTCACAAGTATGCTATGAGAACAGCATTTGACAGTGTTTTAATAAATACTGACACTGCACAGGTATTACTGGGGTCATCTCATTCCTCACACGCAGGCACACAAAATCATTTGTGTCCATAGCTGTGCAGAGACTCTGTGACCATTACTGCTCAGCTGGTAGTCAGAGCCTGAGTGTAGTTGTGCTGTGGCTTCTGGGCTTCCTCTTCAACTCAGACTAAGCTGCATGATCTCATCTCTTAGCGCTTGAGCTTCTCAAGAGGCTTTGAGGAAAGCTCCCTACCTCTTTCCTCTTCCCCTCCAGCCTGTTGGAGGTATATGGCAACACTTTCACAGACAGCATGGAGGTCTTACTACTCAAGTTCTTCCCTGAAGTCATCCTGGAAGCAGTGTGCACCTGGATCACGAATCTTAAGGAATGACAGAGGAATTTATGGTTGCCCTGGGAACTTAGACCAGAGTCCACACTGTGTGTTGGAAATGGGTCTGGAGTTAGACAGCTGAAGACTAGAGAGCTGTCACAAGCTAGGGGTTGTCTGTGGATGACCAACAGCAGATAAAACAAGAGATGTATGGATGGCAAGATAATGATAATAGTAACAGGTTGCCATAGTTGCTTAAGGCAACCTGTGGAGCTTTTCACTTGACAGTGAATGCAGTGAGGAAAGGATGACGGCACTCTCCAAAAGCATCCAAGGACAGCCTGTAAGCAGACGGGAGAAGGCCTCCCGCCTTCACATAGTAGAGAGCCCAGGGGTCCCAGCCTACAGTGAGAGCTCTTGAGCACCATGACCCTGCACCTAAGAAGGTAAGTCTCTTCAAAGGCTCATATGTTTAGGAACTATCTTACAGATAATCTTTATTCAAGTGAGTTTCTCTTGATTTATAGTACTTGAATTGTAGTCCTCATTGTAGCATAGGGAATGAAAACATCCCATTTTCTCATGACATTCTATGCTGAAATGTACAAAGGGAGTCCCATTTGGTTTGAGGAAGGAAAGAATTAACCAACATTGTAAATTCTGTTGATTTCTGCTAATACCGGATTTGTTTTCATGGACAGAACCCTATAATACAGTACTATTTTGAGCATACCTGTCCTGGTTTCAGCCAGGACAGAGCTAGTTTTGTCTTCAGCAGCTCCTGTGGTTTGGATTTAATATGTGAAACAAGTTGACAGCACGCTGCTGTTGGTTGTTGCTGCTGAGTGATCAAGGACATTTTCAGAAACATTTGCAGTTCCCCAAGCTTTGCTGATGTGCAGGTGCAAACCCTTGGGAGGGCACAGCCAGAAGAGTTGATCCAAACTGGCCAAAGAGAGTGTTCCATACAGCATGCCTCATGTATAAGTGAGGGTCAGCCATTGCCTGCTGGCTCTGGTTTCTTGTTCGGTTCTCTTTCTGTTCATGTTCCCTTCTTGTTACCTTATTTTTGTTTTATTTCATTCGGGCCTGTTTGTTGGTCCGTCTGTTCCCTCGTGCTCTCTCTGGAACTTGCTGTTCTGGGATGGCTGCGGGGGAATATCCCTGCTCCCTGGCTGCTGTTCGGGATGGGCTGTATTGGTCATCGGGTGGTGAGAAATTGTGCACTGTTCATTTTATATATTCTACTATCCTTATATATTATTATTAATGTATTTTTATTTCCTTTGCTGTCCTGGTAAAGTGTTTTTATCTAAACCTGTGAGCTCTCTCTCTCTCCGATTCTTCCACAGGGAATGATTTGCAAAGCTTCCAGACAACAAAGCAGAAGTAGCACTTCAACAAAAGAGAAAAAGTTGGACTGCTCATACTGTTAAGTAGTTTTAAGTCATAGATTATGTTTGGAGAAATGTATGAAATAAGGATTACTTTGAATAAATATCCACTTTATTTGTTCCACAATGTCACAAAAACTAGTTTTTAACTTCTCATCTGTTTTGTTTGTTTCCCTAAGGTCATGTCTAGAATAGGAGAATTTAGGTTTGTATTACTGTATGATGCAAAGTGGACACTGCCTATATTAGTAAAACTATTTTTTTCAGGAACTGTTTTTTATTATCCATTCTGAAAAGTATGATCACTAGTAACTGAATTGCAACTTTTCTATAATACAGATCCAGCAGAGAGAGGGCTTTTGTAGGCACAGGTACATCAGTCACCCACTCCTGGCATAGGCTGTTACAGCTATGCCAGGTGCTATAGACTTGGTTACTTTGTTATTTGTCAGCAATTTCTCTCCTATCAATCACAACAGTGTTAAGCAGAAAAGCCTTCACAGAATCACAGCATCACTAAATGGCAGGGGTTGGCAGGGACCTCTGGAGATCATGTAGTCCAACCCCAGCTCAAGCAGGTTCCCCTAGAGCAGGCTGCACAGGAACACATCCAGGCGGGTTTGGAATATCTCCAGAGGAGACTCCACGACCCCTCTGGGCAGCCTGTGCCAGGGCTCTGTCACCCTCACCGTTTTTAATCATGTTCAGACTGAACTTCCCATGTTCCAGTTTCTGCCTTTTGCCTCTTGTCCTATTGTTGGGCACCACAGAAAAGAGTCTGGCTCCATCCTCTTAACACTCACCCTTGAGGTATTTATACACATTGATGAGGTCCCCTCTCAGTCTTCTCTTGAACTTCCCATGTTCCAGTTTCTGCCTTTTGCCTCTTGTCCTATTGTTGGGCACCACAGAAAAGAGTCTGGCTCCATCCTCTTAACACTCACCCTTGAGGTATTTATACACATTGATGAGGTCCCCTCTCAGTCTTCTCTTCCTCAGGCTAAACAGCCCCAGCTCCCTCAGCCTTTCCCCAGAGGAGAGATGCTCCAGGGCCCTCATCATCTGTGCAGCCTCCGCTGGGCTCTCTCCAGTAGTTCCTCGTCCTTCTTGAACTGGGAAGCCCAGAACTGGACACAGGACTCCAGATGGGGCCTCAGCAGAGCAGAGCAGAGAGGGAGGAGAACCTCCCTCGACCTGCTGGCCACTCTCTTGTTAATGCAGCCCAGGATGCCATTGGCCTTCCTAGCCCCAAGGGCACATGGCTGGCTCGTGGCCAGTTTGTCATCTACCAGGACTCCCAGGTCCTTCTCCGCAGAGCTGCCTTACAAAACTGGGTGAAAAACAGCCAAGGAGCTTAATTTTAATTACAGAAAGGAAGAAAGTTTTAATCCTGCCTTAATATGTGGTAGAAATGCAGCAAATTAAAGGCCAAAAGCAATAACGTTGATGTTAAATCGCAGCTCCCAATGCATGTGAGAAGAGGGTTTCCACAGGAAGAGAGCAGTCCCCCAAGTTCTGTCAATCTTAGTTATTGTAGGGTACTCAGCTATGGAAATCCAAGTCAGATAGGAATATTCATGTCAGATAGGAACATGAGCAGCAGCAAACTGATTAATCCATATCACAGCTTCCACTGTATAACAAATGATTAAACAGATTGATCTGCACCTTGAAGGAACAGCTAGTCTTCTGTTTTCTTGTGATAAATGCTTTCTCCATTATGCTATCCAAGACATTTCCCTGTACATTCTCTTTATGCTAGAAAACCAAGAAAGTGATTTTAGTTATTGCTTATACTATCTGGAGAGTATTAGCAATGTCATCAATGATCAGAAAAAGAGACCTAAAAGTCACATTGATTTGATTTGAAAATTTATAGAAATTTGTACAATGACATCAATAACTGAGTATTTCATTCTGGTGTTACTGGGGTTTTTTTGAAGGCCATTTTCTTTCTTGTAAAATACATAGTAACATTAATTAAAAGTTAAAGCTAAAGTAAAAAAATAATCAAAAATGATTTATGTGTTAGAATGTTTGTCCAGAGCCTGAATTAGATAGCAATAGCAGATGTTTGCTTTGCAAATGGAAACCAGTACAGCTCAATTAACTGTAAAACTGAATGTCAATCAAGTCATGCACTGAATGCTGTGGCAAGTTAAAGCAATATATATACACACACATACATATTTTATAAATATTAGATACACCTCAATTTAACTAATTCTGATCTTGCTGCATTATTTTATTACATGTATGTGCACATGTACAGTACATGCTGCACTGCATTAAATCAAAATGGGACGGCTAAAGGGAAAGGAAATTATGATGAAGTTTAAGGGACCATGGTAGACGATATCATGGATTGTTAGAAAAGCAACAGGGAAGCACAATAATGTCAGTGCACAAGTGCACACCCCTGTCTGTCTCCCTGCATCCTGGAGATATTCACTTTTCCTTGGTCGCACCCAGCATGGCAGCAAAACTACAAGCTTCGAGGTGCTGGAAATAAGGCAAGAGAGGGAGCTGGCAGTAGCCAGAGAAAGCACAGAAAGCAGGTTCTTCCTCCATCTCCAAGATGGAGATGCCCCAACAGTGGAACTCACCACTGGCTGCAAGGAAAAAAATGGGCTTTTATTAGCAGGGACTTAGGTTGCCTTGGTTTTAACTTTCTAATCTGCCTTTCAGTAAGCAAATTAAGGGTCTTCCTTTACCCTTAATCACTGCCATCAAAAATTCCCAGGAAAAGAGGTTTACTGACGTCATACACCATTTGACCTGAGGTGTTTCCTCTATTGAGAAACCAGGGATGGCAAGCTGCTGGAGCTGTGGGACTTCAGAGTTCAGAGAAGAAACCAGTGTAAGAGGCACCTCTTGTCTGATGCCCTTAGGAAATTTATTGGCCTCTTCTTCATGACAGGTAAGCTGGAAAAGGTCCCAGGACTTTCACTAACTAACTAACGTACTACTTCTGCATTAATTGATAGTGCACATTAAAGTATCCGCAGCTGTTGCACACTTAATTGGAGCATATAACAGTTTTCTCTTATTCGGCCTTACATCAGACTTCCAAATGCAAATTATTAGAGTAACTAATTAAGATGCAGTCTTCCAGGTCAACATTTCTATGCAAATATATCAACTAATAGGCATATTCCACAAGGATATCATCTCACCTCGACGGCCTTGGTACATTGTGTGCAGTCCTCATGGTGGGCTTCTGAGAAGGTGGCACTTCTGGTCCTGCCCCAAGGGCAAATCTGAAGGCCTGCTCTGCAGCCGAGGGGACTGCGGGAACGTGTGCGTGCCAGCTTTTAACCAAGATGAGCCAACATCAAAATATACTACAGAGGATAATTGCCTTTAACAACATTACACTGGAAACTAAAACCTAATCAGTGTAAGATACAGAAACAAGACACCTAGTGTTTCTAACCCCCATGCAACCTTCATCACTCACACAACTGTTAATGCCCATCTAACCTTAACTTTATCCCCTCAAAGTTGCAGAAGCACATGTAAAGGTCAAAATAAACATCTAGGAGATATAAAATCCCATTTCCTTTTTGGTTGAACTATCTCCAAAGTACTAAAACATGAACATATGCTACAGTATTACTCACTACATAAAAATACATATGTTAGTAGATATACAGTGTAGTTAAAACACAAAATTATACAATCTACATATACTTATATAAACCTGCAACAACATCATCTATCAACACACCGAGTCAATCAAATCCTATATATAAAAATATTTTCTTATTCTCTACCAGACACTAGACAAAAAGTTACAGAATTTTCAAATGTAGGCATTCCTCTTGAAAATTTCATTATGTTTATAAGTGACAGGGGTTTTTAAAATGAAAGAATACAATGTTGCCACTTCCCGTGATTTCAATGAATTCTCACTATTTGACAGTTTCTGAAGTCTCAGCTCCTCAAACTCCAACTTCAGCTTTTTAAAAACAGGGGGTTTGTCCTCATATTAGGGAGAAACACTTGATGTCAGTTTTCATACCTAAAAATTCAATTACCAGAAACAAATAAAAACAACTCAACTCAGTATTTTGAAAATATTACTTCTTACTCTAACATGAAAGATTTTCATTAATCCATCAAAATCTGCTGATTCTTTTTTTCATACACATTTCCTTCCAAATTACTGTGGTTTAAAATAAAATCTAAAAAACATTGGGTATTTTGGCTTCTTTATTTTTAATTATTTATTAGAAAGGAAAGTCAGTTTTCTAAGCTTACCTTTTCCTAGCTAAAAGTTCCTTTAATTTTTAAAAAGCAGAGGAGACTTGAAAGCTCAAGTTTGGTAGACCCTATTGATTTTAAACCTTGAAAATAAAATAAAAAATATATTTTGTCATTGCCTCAGTCACATGTAAAATGTTTTATTTGTATCTACAGGTCTTGAAACTTCCTCACTGATGGCTGAAGCCACAGCTTGAGGTGCAAGCAAAGCACTTGCAGAGTGCCACCACCTTTTATGCATTACTATAAGATATAACAATTAACAATGATAGAGGTTTATGCTTTCCAAATCTCAGACTAGTCTGCAGCCTAAAAAACAGTTCCTTGAAAGCCCTCTGATACGCCTTATGCCTTAACTAGATGATGGTAATTATTCTTATTTATGCAGAACAGAGTGACTGAATACCATGAATTCCTATAGTCAAAGTGTCTCACCTGGCAAACCCTTGGCATTGGCAAGGCAGTAGATTCCTTGGAGAATTGTGGTGTTTAGTCAAAGTATTTTCCTCCATTTCACCATCTACAACCTCTCTTCAGTGAAACACCTCCTGGTAAGAAGCCCAAAAGCAGCACCTGCATTTAAAATTCAGGTCTTAAGCTCCCTATGAAAATGACAGATACTGATTTTTTTTAAAATTTGCTGTTACGAAGTGGAGCAAAACTGATATGCTGTTCATGGTTTTGAGCTGACTCTGTACAAAGCAATGAATTTCAGCCAAAGTTATGTAAATATTTTTTGGCAACTGATTGCAAGGTAGACCTAACAATGACCCCCCAAGACACAGAGACTGGTTGAAAAAATTAGAAATTATAGCATGCAGTTCTTTTTTAATATTGGTGATCTACCCAAGGTTTTCTTAGACTGATTGTCTTACCAGTACCAAGGAGTAGCAGTAATTATAATTCCTGAGAAAAGACAGTGTAATCAGCAGGGATGTGCAATCAGTAAGGGAAGCTTTAGGGGAGCCTCAGATTTTCAAAAGGATACAGGGATCCAAAAGATTTTTAATTCTCCAGATTAAATCTACACTTAATGTAAGCATCTAGGAAAATGCCTGCTTTCTAACAGCATTTAGCTAAATGATGTTATAAACAAAAAACCCAAGTTTATGTGTCTAACATTAAAGCCCTAAATTCATGGTCAACGGGTAAGTAATCTGAGAACTCGTAAATCTCATCTTCACTGTACCGAGGGATGTTTGGCACTTCTCTGAAATAAGACATTTATATTTTTGTTACTCAGTTTCTATTATTGCAGAAACCTAAGAGAGGCTGTTAGCTTGTAAATGCTGCCAGTTTATATCCTTCAGGCTCATCATTCATTTATTATTTGGTTGCCATTCACTTTTCTTGGGAAATTTTTAGATGCTTGACAGATTTTCAGAAACTTCAGAAAAAAAACTTCAGAAATCTTCTATAATTCTGTTCCTAGGTGTTTTAAAACAAATAAGTCTTCAGTGTTAGTAAAACAAATAAGTAAAAAAAAAAAAAATAAAAGAGGAGACTGGAATATATGCAAAGCCGCAAAGCCTTTATCCTGCAGAGAAGTGTTTCAATAGCTATAGCGATGTTTTATTTTTCAACTAGCTTAGGCAGGATTATTACTTAGTTAATTCTTGATTACTGTTTTTACACTGGAACATGATTTAATAAGTCAACACTCACCTTTTTCTGACCCTATAAACCCTACAGTTTACTGTTCATGATGAAAAATAGCTTGAGTATTTGTTGCTGCACAAATCTATATCCTCTTGGACATGAGAAACAATGTAAAACTTTTCCATTTATATGCCTGATCATTTTCCCAATGAACTGAAGTGTTTGAATTTCCAAGGTCAGAAAAATGATTGATCTTATTAAATGTTTGACACAATGAACTAAGCAAAACATCTTTTGATATAAAGAGAAGATAAAAGAACAAATTCTTATCTTTGTAATGCTTTAGCTGCATGACTTTGGGGTTCTTAGGCTATCATAATATAATGTTTATTAGAAGCCAAAACAAAGATTTCTCCCTTAAAGAAATATCAGAATGTAATACAGAAAGCAATCTGATAGATACATTCTATTCAAAAAAGAAAGTACTGTGCTTTCAAAATACTAGGAATATTAAGAAAAAATAATGTTTAAAAGCAGTCAAATGAGAAACTCCTTTCTGGGCAGGACACTCATGGTGTCTAATACACTAACAATAAAGATTTTCAGTGGAATGTATAACAAATCTGGGGGACTTTTATTGAAAAATGGCCATAGGCAGCCATATTTTGGTTTTGGCTGAGCCTCAGTCATCATGTTTTGATTTAGAAGGAGAAAACCCAAACCACCTGTGGTTTCATTTTTAATTCATGGCCCATAGGAATACAGACTTTACACTTTTCAATTTTTTCTATCCATGTGCAGCCTGCTAATCAGAAAAATAATCTTTCAAAGCTATTCCTATCCATGTGTAGAATTTTAAGGAGACTAAAGTGAAAATATACAGAAGCCATCATCAGTACTGCCCATGAGAACACAGGAGGGATCTTGCAAAATCCAAACGTCCAACCTCGGTGTCACAGGTCACCACTTCTAGATAGAGCACATCTGTTGCAGTGCCAGCAGTCTTCAACTTAAGGTTTTATGTTACTTTATTTTCTTGATGAAAAACGATGGAGATAAGTGAAATAACAGCAGATCTAAAGTGATCAGGAAACAGACTTCTCCTAGGTAACGCTACAAACACATTGAGTGGCTTTGAAGAGGCTATGGACAACAAACCTCCTTACTCAGTGAGGATCCAGGTAGCAAGCTGCAGGAAATGCGGCAGTACCCTGGAAAAGTAAAGAGGGAGGACAAAAAAGGAAAGTACACAGATGGTCTCCAGAGGTGGCAAGGGTGAGATTTCAAGCGAAATGAGACCATGAACAGCCTGAAACCTGGTAGCTCAGATGAGGGGCACTCACTTCACAGTCATGCCTTACATGGTTATACCTACAATGATACACCAAAACAGAAATATCAGTCAAGTTCTCCCTCCAATATATTTTAAAGGAAAAAGTACATTTTATGAGCTAATCTATCACAGCAGACTTTCAAAGCCTCCATCCTTTGTTATGCAATGAAATGCTGACATGCATTTCTTTTGTCTTAACCCACGTCTAGCTGGATCTCCAACTGGCAGATATTACTGGCAGCTCTCTGAGAAAATACACCCAGTGAAATCCAGATCCCTTTGAAGACAGTGGGAGCTTTGCCACGGACTTCAGAAGGGCCATATTTCACACACTTCCATTTGATAAGGGCAGCAAACTAATAATTTGGTTTTAAAATATCTATCAAAATATAGGTACTTCCTTTCTTATCTAAACTAGGCTTCACTTGCTTTGCTCTAGTACTCCCATCACAAGCAATTAATTTTATATATCTAAATGTATATATAGATGCACACATATATATGAATTCAAAATATACATAAATACAGTTTGTATTTAACATCTTTCACATAGTAAATATATTCATTAGGAATCCAGTTATGAAGACCATTACCTTTCCTTTTACAGTTCAACTATTTTCATAATAAACGGTGATTTTCCCAACAGAAATTAAGAAAATGATAGCTAAAAAGAGAGTATGTAAATGTTTATATAACCATTACATATATATATATAAGTGAAAAATCCTGAATCTCTTTTGCTTGCTCTCATATACATATCAACAGAAACATACCTATGACAGTAAAATACCAAAAAAGCCCTAAATAAGGAAACTTGTCTGGAAAGGATTTAATGAAACAGAGAGAGACCACAACGGCAATCAACAGCTTTATGAGCAATTCTGTGGTCAGAGGTTTGATCATTCAAACTAGTCACAACGAAATTGTATCTGAAGGCCCTGCTAAAGCACCACACATTTCACAGACTCATCGCATTAGTAAACTGACTAATATTCGTGTTTGTAGGTGCAGACCCTTTGTTATAATGTATTACAACAGCCTTCTGTAAAGCCTCTGTGATCTTCCTCTTTTCTAAAATACTCCCTGAAGCAAATGAAAGAACCAAGCCTGTACTTAATATTTAGGCATTTTGCTACTCTTCTTGGACTACTCCTTCAGTCTTTAAGCAGACCTAAATCAATTCGATTTTTATAGTGATATTGCTCAGTTATGCAGTAGGATGGGGTTCCTTGCACGCACTTACATTTTGTCACTTTTTCAATCGTCTTACTGATTCGTCAGCTTCAAAATACTGAATAATGTGATCCATTGACATAGCAATATAGCAACTATTTCCCCAAAAGTGCCTGAGAAATTATAGATGACTGAGCTCAGCAATTTTTTGAGATGGATAAATATTATCCAAGTCTCATAAATGAAGAAGTCAAAGCACACAATACTTGGCAAGTGAAGTACTTGTCAAGAATACTCAGCAATGCCATGACAGAATGGGGAGATATAGACTAGACATAAGGAAAAAGATTTTTACAATGAAGGGGGTGGTGAGGCACTGGCACAGGTTGCCCAGAGAGGTGGCAGAAGCCCCATCCCTGGAAACATTCAAGGCCAGGCTGGACGGGGCTCTGAGCAACCTTACCCCGTTGCAGATGTCCCTGCTTATTGCTGGGGGGTTGGACTACATGACCTTTAAAGGTCCCTTCCAACCCAAACCATTCTATGATTCTATGATTATCAGGGAGGAAATGGCTTGGCATAAGTTAGTCTCAGGTTTTATTGAACCTGAAGCATTGTGAATATCCCAGCAGCTCCCCGGAGACACCATTCAGCTGCTGACCCAGTTCACATTAAAGCAAATGTTCTGGTTAACGTGTTTAAATGCCACATAGAATCAACTTCCATAGTAAGCCAGGTCTCCTAAAAGCTGAGTTTCAACACCTGTATGCCTTCTGTTTCTTATTTACATCTGGGGAAAAGAAAACACAGAAGTGAAAGTCAAACCCATTTTTGGGTAATGAAAAGCCCAGTTCCTACATTTAGGGTGCCTTCCCAGATGGATGCTGCCAAAATCTCCTGGGGTGGGAAGGGAAAATAGTGCAGAGTGTCAGGGGAGAAGAGTTTTGAAGCTGTTTTGACCCAATACAAGAAAATAATACTTAAAAGCTATTTGTACAGACAAGAAGAAAGCAATGCATTTACAGAGAGAAATTTATAAAACTGAATAAATTTTACAAGCATGCCTGTACGATATAACTGAAATTCTTCATCATTTTTATCATGCTGACTTGCTTACATTCATGTGGTTTTAGTCTCACAGATGTTCTGGAGGATAGGACATGTAATATGGCTCCATAGTTTTCTAACCACAGAATATCCAAAATATATAACCAGGAAATCACTTGCAGTCTGTGTGGGGTTTGGCAGATGGTATTTCTAAAAATGCAAATATCCAATATGGAGGTAGCGGAGAAGACGGATTTCGCAGGGGAACAGTGTAACTCTTTATATGGAGTGTAAACTTTACACAGTATTCCAATATAGAACTGGTGAGTACTGTTAAAAAAGTTTCCAATGAATATTCATTCCAGTTTATAAACATATTCTCTTCAACTGTTTCAATGCCCTCCTTGTGTTTGCTTACTGTGCATGTTCTAGCTATTGCATTTACTGGCAAGAACATTTGTAGAAACAGCAAATTTTAAGCAAGTATTAGAGAATATATTTGGGAAATGAATTTTTAATTTGGTTTTAATATAGGTGCCAGCACCAGAAATTTATTCCAAACAGGTATCTTCATCCTTTCAAGAGAGGAATGTATGTGTTCTGCAATATCAAAACCAGCTTAGATTGAATTTTATTTGTTAAATGCTTGCAAGCACATACAGTAGCAATACATGATTTTAAATTTTGGTCAGTTGAGACAAAATTGGAGAGTAGTGCACTCTCCTGCTAAAGCGCTTGCATGTAAAGGAGGGAAATCAGGAAGCAGCGTGGTGCCAGTTACTGACTGAGTTGTCTTCTGACCTGTCTTTAGATACTGGCCAGCCTGATACAGTTAGGAGAGGGATACAGAGAAGAAGGGATATCTTGGCCAAGGGGCAGCCTCCCAGCCAGCCTGCTTAGGTTATGACCAAAGTTTTCAGCCGTGAGAGCTGCCGAGCATCCATCCCTTCGCTCTGGAGCACAATTTTTGGATAGAGCAGGAAGAAAGCCTAGTTCCGACTGCTGAGCAACAGCCGCCGTCTGGGAGGCAACATGGGGCACGCTATTCACCGTTAGCAGCACGAAGGATCTGCTTCTAGTTTTTGTGATTGGTTGGAAAAATCCTGAGATGAGCAGGAAGACTCTCGGCTCCCTATAGCTGAAGGAATCCCTACCACTGATTTTCCTTGCCTTACAAGTATGAAATATGCATACATGAAATGTATGAAATATGGAAACAATTTGGGCCAAGATTTGCTCACATGGGACCTGAATGACATGAAATCCTTGGTAATGATGGTTTAGGTTTAGATAACAGTGAGCACAGAAAAGACCAGGCAGATTTCATATGATGGAAGATTTCATTTTAAGTAGAAGTGTTGCACAGCTGCAGCCATCATCTTAATAAACCATAAAAAAAATAAATCCAAGTTCCTAACTGATGCAAGAAATTACTGCTCCATCAAGACGATTTACAGTGGAACTGAAACGTACCATTCGCCAGGCAATTCTACCATAAACAGACTGGATTCTCTTTTAGTATAGACTAGTAGTTTTATAACTCATAAATATATTTACTAGGAAAAAAAAAATAGCAGAAAGAAATGCATGTCCTCACATAAAATTGCTGTACAGTTTAACAGAAAGAGAAATTCTTCTGTAAGTTTTTTTTTAGATATATACCACAGCTTAGCTTTGTGTACATGTATATACATCTCAAGCACACTACTCTGTAAAATGTTTTAATTACCTAATAGTGAGAATATCAAACTTGACTAAGTTCTGCAACATTTTAAGGTTGGGTTAATATCTATTAATCTATTAATACCTAAGAAAGTTAGGTTTAATATCTATTTTTTCTTTTTAGCTCTAACTTTTGTACAGCTTTTCAATTCATATTTTGTCAAAGTAAAACCATAGAACAAAGAAAAAAGTTATCTGTGTCTGAATTGCTGGCTTTACTAAAGGGTCAGTTTCTTTCCGAGCCCTATCAAACTCAGACAGCTTTCTGGCAATTTCAGTTCATCTGCAAACAGCCAAGATCATGTGAGATGATCCAAAAGATTCCTAAAATATTAGATATGCCTGTATATATATTTTAGACTAAATATTTTCATGAATGTAATCACATGAAAGAAAAAATCCCTAATGCATATGAAAACCCAGCTTTACGTACCTTGGGCTCTACTTATGAACCAATAAGCTATATAAATTGAATTGTCTCTGTCTTAGAGGCTTACGTGGGCTTTCTCCACTCAAGTACATTCCATCTGCAGTGAGGTTACATCCCACATTGCATCAGTGATGTTTCAACATTTTAAAAGAACCACACTGTTATAAAGAGAACCCATCTTCTCTGGTAAGAGGGCCTGACCCTTGGCCACTTAAGTTTCTTAAATTGAGGTCATTATGCTAATTCCTTTGCAATGTGTTAATTGTCAGTTTGTACAGTTGTTCCTTCTTCAGAAAATATTACAAAATATCAATATAGATGTCTGTGTACCTATAATTAAATATTTAATTTCTAAAATCTTGCCACCAAAACTTGTGTTATTTTTTTCTTTAGTTTGCATTCTAATTAATTATTATGTGATTGGACAATGGACTTATCCTGTATTTGTGTGTATTATTAATACAATTTTGGTGCAAAACATCATATTTAATCTCCTTTCACTTCATTCATTGTCATAAATCAGTGGATACTTTCATGGACACCAAGAAAATAATTCATTCTTGAACCCATGATTCCAAGTTACCGTATTTGCAAACATTAATTTCCAGTGATGTGTTATTCAGTTTTGCAACTGCAACATCTGAAGAAATTTCTAACTCAATGTACCCCATGGCCCAGATTACTGGATTTCGCACTCACACCCCATTTCTGGCCTCAGTTAAGTCAGCGAGGTTTGCGAGCTTTCATGACAATGGACTGCTGTCGTAGTGATGTAACAGCTCCTAACTCCTGAGCACTCTTTATCCTCTACAGCAGTTGGAATATAGGTTATTTGATTGAGACATGAAGCCATAATGCTAAATCACAGACCTGAAACATACTCCGCTAATGTAGGAATATTACGTTTCTTGTTTTGAAATGCATTATCTAAAGGAAGAAGTACAAAAACCAAAATAATTTGGGGTCATAGGGTTCATCTCTGTGAAAAGGGGTAAATTGTCATTAGCTTTTCAGCTGGAGATATGAATATCTGTGATACTGAGCATAGTTTTAATTTTCCAGCTGTACTTTGTATCACAGTATTGGAATTGGAACTAAGTTTTCAATATTTTTTTCCGAGAGATTTTAAAGGAAAAGGGACTGATCAATGTGAGAAGTTGAATAATCAGTACAAGTCTGACTCATGTGCTGCTAATGCAGTAAACAAGGGTGGTAAACAGTTACTTATACTCCATCAGACTTGATTCTCATATGACTTACTGCAATTTTACTCCAAAATAGCACAGCTGGACTTCTGTGAAGTTTTCCTTTCAATACTGCGACTGATAGTGGAATCCAAATACGGATTTAAATGTTTTTTCTCTGTATTCACACAATTACAATAGAGATCAATATCTTCCACTAGTTTTCTTTTCACTGTCTTAAAGGCAAACTATGTTTTCTTCCATAATTTGGAAAGGAAGTGATTATGTTTTTCCATTCATGAAGTGCAAAAAGCCACAATGGCTTTCATTTTAAAATGGATGAAGAAAAGCCAAACACGAAACAGCGCCAAAGTCCCGTTCCTCCTGCAGTCAATGGCAAAGCACCTTGTAGGAGCATGATCGTACTCCGGAGAAATGCATCTCTGATGTTTTTCCCCAAAAGCCATCAGCAGGGATCTGGGTACAAGCGACTGTGAAACTGCAGAAATATGTGAAGTGCTTAAAAATGTACACACTACTTAGAACCAGAATAAGCCACTTTTCTCAGATATAAGAACATACCACATTCTTATTTTCTTCCTGTGGGAGGTCAGTGTTTATACTGTGAATGTGCCTGCCAGGAAGAACATTTTTGCGCTTGCTCTTCTTCCAGTTGCTAATCTGCACGTTCATTTGCTTCTGCTTGAAGAATGGCTTGCCTGAACTTTTCCAGCATTACCGACATTGGACCCAAATATTTTCACAGATTCATACCATTCCGCTGTCACCCCTCTGCAGCAGGCACAGGACAGAAATGTTATCTTTCCCCCCCGTCTGCCTTTCCGCGGTACCGGGATGTGACTGCCTTCAGTCCCGCCCCAGCCGCTGGGCTGGTTTTGGAAGCAGGGTCTGAAGCTCGGGAAACCTGGACGGTGGAGGTGTGCCCGGCTCTGACCGGGAGGCTGAGGCAGCTTTCCTGAGCACCGCCTCGGTCACGGCTGCTGACTCGCCTCGTGACCTGGTAAAGTCCCTGGGCACCCTCGCGAAACTCCGTTCGGCTGCGTGGGCACCAAACGAGGATGCCGTCCTGCAGCGTCACGCTGGTGTGTCTAAAAATGCTCATAACACCCTTAGTTATCCCTGGCAATAAGCTGGAAAAGAAACATAGCACACAGTGCCTCACCATTTCACTTTGCAGCTGTCACAATCACCGCAGTCTTGGTTTTGCCTTGTGTCAAGAAAATAGCAACAAGATAACAGTGGAGTTCCCTTTTAGGGATATTTCCAGGCTACCTCCTAGTGGTATTCAATATACGTTATTCCATGCTGTGCACTTTACCCTGCCCTTAACCAGGCTGCAGAAAGAAAGAAAAGATCAAGATGGTTTCTCCTACAAATTTTTGTGAGCTTGAAGCAAGGACAAAAGGAGCAAGACCTTGGTGTGAGACTTTTCCCCCAAGACGTCCTCAGGCTTTAGCTTGTTCCAGTGGAGCTAACTGCTGTTGAATGCAAAACCGCCCCAAACAGCCCATTCAGGTCTTTTCCCTTCATACCTTCCCCAACAGGGGAAGCATTAACTTCTCAGTATGGCTGTGCCCTGGTTTCTGTGCAGCTCTCTGTGGCCGGTGTATCGCAAGTAGCGACTGCTGAGGACTCCCTGGCCACACTGGCCACAGCAAGCTGCCTCCTGGTCTCCAGCTGCACAGCCGGGTGCTGGCTGGCACACACAGGCTTTTCCTAAGGATCCTGCAGCCGATAAACTGCTCTCAGAACTTGTAAGACCGAAATGACGTGGCTTTCACCCCTACCCCAGGAGAGCCGAGGCTGAGTGAAAACGAACCTGAGTGGCGCTGCCACTCTCCATAACCCTGTGGTTTGCGGGGAGATCTTAACTAAGCGTTTCCTGGTTTTCAAATGTTTGTTTGGGGTTTTATTCTCCCACATCCCAGGAGGTATGAGTTGAAGGAGGTATTGTGAGAGACTGCAGCCAAAACTCCATCTTGATAACATTTTTATGGGGGTGAAACTACAAAGAGTAACTCAACAGTTGCCAGCAGGGCTGTGTTAGCGTGAAAGAATCGCCAGAAGCAGGCGAGTAACAATCATGCTGAAAATATGATTGATCACTTCTTCTTTTTCCCTGCAACTCCTCCCTGGTCCAAATCCAGGCTTGGTGAGAAGTGATTTTAACTGGGGCTGAGTTCAGCCTTCAGAGGTAGCTACACTTTTTTCCACTAAATCACAGGTTCACATACCAAGCCCAGGGCAGAGCTGGAGGCTTGTGGATGGCGTGTTGCCTCAATCTTTGGTTTGCGTAAAAATGACAGAAGCAGACACTGATCATTTTTTGGGTTCCATCCAAAAGGCAAGTCAATTCATTTACGCATGTGTGAAGAAACTGAGATAGTTAACTGATCACTTTGTGCTTAGAAAATGTAGCATGCAACTAATAAACCTCACTTTACCTTTGCTTCAGGAGAAGCTGAAGGATTTTCCAGACAGGTAAAGGGCTAAATCACTGTTCACCTTCAAAGATATCAGCTCACTGTACATGCCTTACTGAATAACATTTACACTAAGAGAAAGCAGGATTAATGCTGGTAAAGTTAAGAATACTAAAATGATGTGCAACCACATATGCCCTTTGGCTTTCATGAGGATTTGCCCTGATTGCAGGTACCGTATATAACTTGCGTAAGAGTACATTTATGTAATTTACTTAATTTAACATCTGATTTGCATATTCAAATATCTACCAAAGAATTTGCCTCTGAGTAGGGTTTTTAGAAAAAAAAATAGTATAGAATTTCAAAAATATATTAAGACCTTTTTCTTAATTCTTTAAGTTCCCTGCTGCTTACAGGAATTAAGTATGGAAACAACATCTGTGTAATATTGTGAAGGATTTCAAAAGGGCTCCTCAAAAAGGGCTGACACAATCTTACTCCTTTTAGAAGAGGATATGAAATGAATTGCTTACTTTGGCTATTACATGCACTCCCTTCCCCCCAGCAGCAGAGCCAAGAACTAGTGGCACGTCTGAGAAATTTTTTTATGGGGAGTCCTTCAAATATTTTTGACTGTTTGAAATAAGACCTAAGAGAGATCCCCTCCCATAAACATAACAAAGGAGATCGCTATACTAAAGCCCCACTTAAGTGAATGAATAATAGATTAATAGAATCTTACAATGAATTATTTACATCATGTCTTTGCGTATGACCCTGACAGCTGAATATAGTAAATAAGTAAAATACATATACGAACTTCTAGAAAATCATAGACACTTGTTAAACCTTAGTTACACAAAAATAATATTACCCAATCTAGTAGATATTAGACATAACCTGGTAATTATCAGCAAGTCTAAAGAAATGTCATTCGACAGCAGGCAACACCTCCATCAATGAAAATATAAATGGATGTCGCTCTCTCCCCCTTCCTGTGTAGTTAGTGAAGAGTTATTAGCTAGAACTGATCATCTGTCCAGGGTCTTGTAACACTGCCCTTGCATAGATTGACACATCCATTTTGGCATATAAAAGCAGGTATGTTTCCAACGTCATTAATTAAAGTCTTAGTGTGGAGCTTGATTGGAGTTTAGCTTGACTTTAAAGATCGCCTTAATGATACTTTCAGAACTTGCCTGGGTCTAATTACATTTGTTTTCTATAGACTCGGAGGTTACTCAATGTGTGAACACACAAAAATAACATCTTTCTTCTACTCTCCAGAAATATTCCAACTGATTTTAAGTGAGGAGTTTGTCTGAAAAATAAGGTGTTTTTTATATTTGGAAGACAATAGACTGATTCGGGATGAATCATAAAATCACAGAATCATGGAACCATTTAGGTTGGAGAAGACCTTTAAAATCATCAAGCCCAACCATTAACCCAGCACTGCCAAGTCCACCACTAAACCATGTCCCTAAGCACCACATCTACACGTCTTTTAAATACCTCCAGGGATGGTGACTCCAC
>JMFS01019899.1:0-16353 GCA_000699545.1 Podiceps cristatus
ACAATTCTATGATTCTATGATTCTGTGATTCATTGAAGCAAGCAGTAAGACAAGAGTCTTAAAGTAATATACACTATTACCATGGTAAGATAAAGACTTCAAAGGCCTCCTCTAGAGTTTAATATTGTAATATGTCTTTCTCAAAAAAACCCACAAACAAAAAAACCCCCAAAACCCCAACAAATTCTGAATGACAGTGAACTTTGAGCATATGCTCTGTGTTGAAGCTCACAGAATTTACTTAAGTTCTCTGAAATAAAGTGCTTTCCTTATGGAGGAGTCACATGTGACTGTACTGATAGAGCACTACCTCAGCATGTTCTGTCACCTGCTTCCTTTAAATCTGACAGTCTAGTTGAATGATAAGTGAAAAAACCCCAAATAATCATTAAAAAAAAAAAAGCCAAAACCAAACCAAAACAAATCCTATCTTCCATTAGTGTGGAAAAGGAGACAATTCTTGCCTCCAAACTTCTGCTAGTTTTCCCACCTGGGCTGAGTTAGAGCTATGAGCAGATGCATCTTCCCAGGGTATCCTAGGTGACGCTGATATGAATAGCTCTGAGAGAAAATGAAATAGATAAAAAAAAAGGATGCTTGTTTATTCTATGTGTTCTCATTGTTTGAATTAATTCAACATTCTTGCAAATGAAGGAGCACTATCTTGGATATAAAGCAGATTCTATTTGCATTCCTTGCACTGTGATCTCCTTAACACATACTGGGTATCTGTGTTTGGAATGGGCAAAGTCAGTGACCCATACTCCTTAGTAAATGAAGTTCAAGCTTTCTATTGCATCCTTAAAAATGAATGTATTTCAGTCCTGACCTTCATCACTTGTTCTTATCCCAGACCTGAGCCTTTTCTTACCAGAGACTGCCAGTCGTAAATAATGTGCTACATTTTGTAATGGTTCTTCACTGTGAAAAGAATATCACATAGAAATTGAATGAGATCACTGTCTGTGTTTCTACTTGTGGTTGACAGAAACATAGCTCTCAAATCTTGAAAGGTGCTTTACATGCTTTACACCAAAGACACCCAGGTCAAGCACTAACACAGCTATTACAGATTCTTCAAATAGATACAATGTTATCTCAACTCGTATTAAGAAAATGAGTAAGGAAAAAGTTAAATAATACAACCTTTGTTAGTATAATTCACAGAGAAAAGGTCAAAACAAAGTACCTAGGTAAGGCCTATGTATGATGATGCTTCTCTAGAGCAGTGTATCTCAAAGAGACCCTCTGTGTTATCTTCATGCCATATTCTTAAGAAACTGGAACAATATTTGCTGTTTCCAATGATAACATAAGGTGGTTTTGCAAGTTTGTGATCTTTCTCATATTCAACCAAAGGTTTCAACAGCTTTACTCTTGGGTCATCCCATGAGTCATTTAACCTTGATTCAATAACTAGTGAGAAGAATATCTGTATTCTTACACACATATGTATAAGCAAATACAAGATTTGTACGCATGTTCATGTATGTATATGCATGTTGTAAATCACGGAAACATAATGTCCTGAGTTGGAAGGGACCCCCAAGGATCATTGAGTCCAGCTCCTGTCCCTGAATAGGACAACCCCAGGATTCACACCGTGTGTCTGGGGGTGATGTCCAAATGCTTCTTGAATATTGGCAGGGGTGCTGCCGGGACTGCTTCCCTGGGGGGCCCGTTCCAGGGCTCCACCACCCCCTGGGTGAAGAACCACCTAAACTTCCCCTGGCACATCTTCCTGCTGTTCCCTTGCATCTTACCATTGACTGCCAGAGAGGAGAGATCAGCACCTGCTCCTCCTCCTCCCCTTGTGAGGAAGCTGTAGACCGTGATGAGGTCTCCCCTCAGTCTCCTCTTCTCTAGGCTGAACAGACCGAGTGACTTTAGCCACTCTTCATCCAGCGTCCCCTCTGAACCCTTCACCGACTTCATGGCCCTTCTCTGGACATTCTCCAGTAGCTTTATATCCTTTCTATACTGGGGCACCCAAAACTGCACACAGTACTCAAGGTGGGGCCGCACCAGTGCAGGGTAGAGCAGGATGATCACCTCCCTTGACCAACTAGCGATGCACTCCATACTGAATTAATAAGAGACACAGAACTGTTCAGCCAATTAGTTTGTATATGTTTCTCCTCTGTCTACTTCTGCTTCAGATTTAGGTATATACAGATAACTTCTAGAAGGTTAAGAACTTTGCATTTTATTCTATTGAAGACATAGTAAACATTTAAAATAATGAGATGAGATTCAAGGCATTTGCAATTTTATTTTAATTTGGTAAGGGCTCCTCTGGAAAGGACTCTGCTTTAACATCAGACTAGTTAGAACCTTAGGAAATACAAACACTCTTTAGTAACATTCTGAATTTTGTATCCATATTACAAAAAAAACCTTCACATTTTCTATGTCCATGGACACAATGAAATCTATTGTAACTAAGTGGTATTAAGTGAACCAATTGTGTTGGATCCACTGAATGGTGCAGAGTATTGAAGCTAATTGGCTTCTACAAACTAAGTGAGTAGTTGAAATAATTAGAAAAACAGATAATTTACTTGTATAGATGATCCAGGTCAGAGTTTGTGTACATGAGGACCACAGAAGCTTTCATTACTCCTGACTTTATTGTGGCATCTGGTAGGCCTTACGTGAAACACAAATGATACAATGGCCTTTCATCGAGCCAAGCTCTGCTCAAGAGAGAGCTGCTGTTAATCAGCAGCTTTGAAAGTACTTAATTCGTTATAAAAATACAGTAATAATTCTAAAACTTTACTAGATTCATAATACATTAAAAAAAAAAAAAATGAAGTTAATCAACTCTTATTTGTTCCTGGCTCTATTTTAAGTTGTCTTGATCTTCCTGAGAAATATTACTTTCTGCCCCCATATTACTCTGAGCACAAGTAGAGAATCTTCCTTGATGTCACAAACTCTTCTTTATGAGAACTTCAATATCTGAGAACTACAGGCATCTATGCTGTCAGATTTTTTGCTACTTTCTTTAAAATGAATGTGATCATCTTTCAAGAAACCCAAATTAACAAAACTGCTGAGCAAAGAGTTCATGATTTGTAACACTGAATGAAATACAGAAGAGAGCCCCAGCTGTGTTGTATCAAGCTTAATCTGAGAATGCAGCTGAAAGGAATTCCCTAATTTACAACTAGTAAACTAGTCCTTCAGCCTTTCTACTGCATTCTAGGTGAAATATATTAGAATGTGGAATTGTAATTTCATTATCCAAGACTTGCAAATACAGCCAAAATTGAGGAATAAGTGATACACAGTGAGGATTTTGATTAGCCTGTGTTCAGACCTGATTAAAGTTTCCCTATATTTCAGCAGTCTTGCTTCCAAACTTTAGGGGATTAAAGATTACAGAAATCAACTTGTCAAAGTACTATAATATCACCATAGAGTAAATGTACAAAAATAATCTCCTGCTTCTCCTTGATATCTACAACCATATTTAGAAGTCTTAAATTTTTTCAAATCTCTTTTTAAATGTTTCTGTATTTTAAGACTTCTCATGAAAACATGAGATTTAAATTTAGACAATGGTTTAAAAGATATCAATTTTAAGCCTATATCAAGAAATGCATATAATAGAAATAGCAGTTGAAAACTTCCTATAAGGTCCTTGTGTTTAAAAGTAAATGAAACAATATTAATATTGAGTTTGAAGAACATGTTGGCTTATTCTATACAAAACATGACAGCAAAAGTAATTTATCTTTAAGCTTTATTTTGCAACAGAGGGATTTTTTTTTTTTTTTTAAATGGGAAAAATGGGAATGTTTTGAATTTCTATCTTAGGTTAAATAACGTCTTTTTGGCCTTGAAAGATCTCTTTTTCACTGCTACAGTCGCTGAGTGCTTATGGACAAAATGCCTAGAAGTGACATTCAGTTTGAATAGTTAGTTCTTATAAGAGATACATCTAATGCAGCCAGAAGGAAGCAAGTCTGGTAGATGGGACTATTTACTCTTGTATGAGTCAGAGCTCAGTTTTGCAAACTTATGGACTACACTCAAGTAGTGTAACTCCACAACAGTTTTCTTCACAAAAGATCTTGTGTACCTTGGGATGTGCGCTGGAGGCGAGGATGTGCGGATGCGCGAGGCTGAGCAAGCTTGCGCGGTACCTTTGGAGCTGCGTTCAATGTACGGGTGCATGTCTCAGACTGGAACTGCAGACCAGGCCTGCTGAAGCACGGTCATAATGGCAAAATAGAAGGCTGTACGTGTGCATCAGAATTAATTTCCATCTCCCTTCCCATTATTACCTTATGTGTGAAAAGGGAAACCAGCCAAAGAGAGACTTTTTATGCTGTACCATCTGAAAGGTTTATTTAAAGAGGTGTACAGACCTGAGATGGATTTTTGCCAAATCGTTGCACAGCTCATCTGAGCTGTCTCCCAGGGTGCTCGGCCCCAGGCATTTGCACTTTCACGTGTAACGCATTTGTTGACTACAGAGCTAAATCATTAACAGTGTATGTTTAAAATCTTACTTGAAAACTAAGAATCAATGTGTACCCAGTCCATGATTTGAATTATAAACTGCTCTCAAAACTCAGTAATATTTACTAAGTAAATATGTTTTTTAAAAAGCACTTTGGGAGTGTATACACAGGCTTATACCATTGGAACAGAAACTGCATTTAATTGGCAAAATATCAGAGAAAATAGGATGAGATTTTTTTATTAGATATGACCCACTAGTCTCAACATCTCTGGAATGCTGAAGAAATAGTTTCTATTGGAATGTCTATTATCATCCTAGAAAACCCTATGGACTTTATCACAATTATTAGGTAGCCAGAGGTTTGATATTGAAATCTGAATATTCAAGAACCTAAAGACACACAGAGCTTTAGTTCTTGCTAAAATTGCTTGAATTTGCAAATGACTAAGTAAACAGAAATACAGCACAGTTTATAAAATGTTAAAGCTTTTACATATCTCATGAATATTATTTATAACAATAAAATTAATAGGTCTATTTTAAAATTATGAAAGTGGAAGAATAAAGAAAGAATTCCAGCTGTGTTTGCACTACGTGATTAAAGGTAGTAAAGCAATGTGGACATGGTTTACCGAGAAGAGAAGTCATATTTTATTTATACCAATTCTTTTCTGCTTTAATAAACCATGATTTAAACACACAGACGCACAGGCACACATGCACCTTTATTTACATTTAGACCTAGGTTCCAGTCAAATTTCTCTGTCAGGGTGCCGAATGAAATCTGAAAGCCATTCAGGACAGTTAAAACACAACTGGAGGTAGAGATGCTCGCCCAGCTTAACTTGAACGCCTCCAGGTGCCCGTGAATCGCAGGCATTGCGGCTCCTCGGGGCACCGCTGAAAACCTAGTTACAAATGTATGGGCCATGTGTGAGGCTGCACAAAAACAACAGGTTTTTTGGCTTGGCAGGCAGCCCGCTTGCCTGCCTACTGAGCAGAGAAGGCTCAGCATCCACGGAGGGGGAGTCTTTAAGGCTGGAACTCTGGAAGGAAATGATGATGACCTGGCAGTGACCTCATTTTTATTGCACAAGTAAAAAAAATCTTCCAACGGCTTTTTTGAAGCCTCTTGAACTGAAACGGAGGCAAGTGCGCAAAGTCTTCTGCTGAGGAGTTAGAGGGCTCCCCGAGCCTGCTGGGACGGCGCCGGCCCACATCGGCATTGCAGCCACATCGCGGGCCCAGCGGTGCTGGCAGCCCCAGCCCCGCAGCTGGCTGCCGAGCCTGCCAAGCAAGAGCAGCTGCTCCTGCTGCTGCTGCTGGAGAAAATGTTTTCTACAGCTGAGCAGCTGGGGCCCGCGACTGCCATGCGAAGGCTTGAAATAATAGTTTGAAATGGTGAGGGACATGGCACTGGGATTTGAGCATTAAAAATTTCTGTTACAAAACACAACAGAAATGTTTAATCAAAGACAAATGGCCTTGAAAACACTAAGTGGTGATTTGTTTGAAATAATAGAAGTTAGGAAAAATTAAGCACATCAAGCATTTTCTTTAGCTATTTGAAGCAGTGAAGGTTGTGAGGGGGAGATGCTCAGTTCGATCCCTAATTTGTTTGGCTGTAATGTGCCAATAAACAAAAGGCATCTAAAAAATACTAAATCTTACCTAGTCTTTCAGTGATAAACGGAAGCAACTTCTATGATGCAGTTATGAGTCCCCAAAAAACATCTAAAGAAATTTACAGCTAAACAAAGATTTTGAAGAAGAATGCTCAGTGTTTGGTCTTCGTCCCAAATTTGGGTGCCTGAAGGAATATTCTGAGTCACAAAAGTATAACACTTCCACCAACTCAGAGTTTCAAACACCCCCCCAAATGCCTCTATTAGGCTCTTAAACATGGATTTAAGAACTGAACTCTAGACTTATTTTTACAGGCTTCACGCTTTTGGCTTGGAGGTGCAGCTGCACTCAGGAAATGAGGATGTAAAAATAGCATCTTTTTAGTCAAGGATTTGGCCCATATAAGTATGTATCCCTTCCAACTCATAATGGCATATTTCATTGATTAAAAAAAAGAAAAAGTCACACAAAAAGCTTCCCATTTATTTCTATCACATGTTACTTCAGAACAAATGGGCTAAAAGAACACACACTTGTTTCTGTTCTGCTTGAATACATGTTAACTTAGAGCTACCTGAGGTATTACCTCCAGACATGCTGGAGAGTGCATTTTTATTTGCCTGGTTGGTTTGGGGGCTGTTGGTATTTTTTGCTACAAAGCTATGCCCTGACAGCTGTGTTCCTGGGAGCAATGAAGCTGTCAATCATGAGTGAGGCCCAGAAGAGCAGAAGAAGGCTTGCTCAGCAGCAGCACCTGGGCTTGGAAACTCATTACCAACAGAGATTAGGATGGCCACAAACCTCCCTGGCTTCAGAGCAGAAAAAAACCTCATTTCCTTGGCTTAGCTCTCCCTCTTTCATGTCTCCAAAAGAAGGTGAGAAAAAAGAATAGGAAAGAAAAGATAAAAAGGGAAAAGGAAAAAGAAGGAAGAGGTGGGGGAAAGGTAGAGAATATCCCATGGCTTCTTAAAAGTATTCTCACTGAGAAGTAAAGAACATGAAATATTACACACAAGCCATTATCAGCTATGAGGTTTAAAATGTGTTTTAGAGTATCAGAAGCTGTTGAGAAATCATAATTTTAGGCAAACTAGGAAACCTAAACAGACAGATTCCTGTGCTTTTAAATGTGATGTGACAGGGGTTTCAGTACCAGAAGTTACCATTATAACCATTTAGTTTATGTGCAGTTTAAAACAGACCAGTATCACCTGAAAGAGTTCACCTTCATCAGTTCCATGATTTTGGTTTAATCAGTAGTGTGATCTATAGGAAGACCATGAGGAATGCATCTCACACTGCAACTACGTATGTTCAGTCAGGTATGCTTTCATCTTCTGAGTGCTTCTGGTCTGAACCACTGTTCGTAGTCTAGAGGGTGTATTTTTATCTGTGTGGTCTGAATTTGGCTCCCCGTTGGTTTTCATGGGTTATGTGTAGCCCAATATCTTTTACATTCTAAGTAGTCCCACAGACTTAAGTCGAGAACTGCAGTTTATTAAGAGGAAATATTTGCTTTTTTTGAAACATCCAGTGTATTTAAAATTCTCCCTCACCTCAAGTGCATGGAGTGATTATCAAATTGGTGCATATGTAAAAACCCAGTATGACTAAGATTTACAAGTCATCCTTAGTTCTTCTATTTTCTAATTATTGGATATTACACTTCACTCCATTAATGCTCTGTTAATAGAGGATTTTTCCGGATGTAAGATATGATACGATAATGAGATAGGTCTTGAAAGTCTCCTTCACTTGGGGTTCCCTGGTGCTACACAGATAAAATGATAGTATCTTCTGAGTTCTCTCCTTTATATGCTCCAATTAACATAATAAGAGAATAGCCAATGAAAATGTTACTGCCTTGTTACATCATTTTTTAAATTGACATTTAAAGTAGAGGGTGTTTGGGGGGGCAGGGAAGGTTTAACTACAAGAAAAATTAGTACTTGTAATCTACAGTACATCTACATCTTGATGGAACTGCACAATTTCATGCAGGATGGTTTGGTCAATCACTGTTTTTTTGCCATGATCTTTGAAAATCCTAAACTCCATTGAAAGTCCTACATTTTCAATTGTTTACTTCACTGAAGAAAGTGACGGTATGCCTCTCACTGATTTTTATGGAGGATACGAAATGTTTAATAATTTAATATACACAACACAATTCAGTTAATTTAATATTTTGTTTTAATAATGCATTTAATTTGAGTATTTGCACATTCTGGAGATAAGAGGTCTTGTTTTGCTGATAAATAGATGTAGATACATATGTATAGATACCTGTTATTAAGGCTAGGATTGAAGACTCTGATGAGATAAAAGCTTTTTCCTAAGGGATTGCAGGATTTAGAATGATTCTGCACATGTCAGGCAGCAATCCCAGAAGTGACTCTCTTATTCTGTCAAGTGGACTGTAGCACGGAAGTTACAGTATGCTGGGTGGGTCAACCATGAAGACTACATACAAGTTGGATTTAGATCACATCAGTTGATGTTGATTTACTTTCAGAAAGCAAGGCATCAAATAGAAAGCGTGTTTCCAGAGTTCCTGCCATTCCTATTTCAGTCGAGTCACTTTTTCTCAAATCAGGCTCTGAGCTGATCCTCCTCCTCTTGCAGGAATGTCAGTAGAATGGTTTAATATGAGATTTTATTTATTAATACACATTGGTATCTCCCACTTATGGTATTTGTATGACTATGCAAGTAATATTTGACCCAATGCTATGAAATGCACAGTGATTAGTGTTCCAATTGCTGTATCAGAACTTCATTATTCCTGTCACTATAAAGATGCAAGAACAGTCTCGATGAAATACTGATTCATCAATTAATGATCAGTTAATCCTAAGCAATAACTCTCTGTGCTGCAGAGAGTAAACATAGCAAAAGAACATTTATACCTATCCCTGTGGTTTTTTGGTCTATTTTTCACTGATCTGACTGTAATTAAATCAAAAAAACATTCTGAGTAGTAGCATTTTCTTAGTGTAGAAATATGTTGCAAGTCAAGTTTTTACTTTTTCCAGCAGTGAATAGACATATTTCTTGGATGCTGGGAGCTTACACAACAGCAAATAAGTTTAGCAGATGGACAATGTGTATGTCTGTCCTATTTCTTATCTGTCACATTTTTTTTTCCCCAGTTTGCGCTTTGTGATTATCAATAACCTCTATTAAACTGCTTTTTACTGCATATTTTATTTGAGTATCATTCACTGAAATAGGTCAGGGCAGGTAAGTCCCATGGTGTAGATACTGGTCTGTGAAGTTATTACCTCCTTAAAAGCCCAATATAGAGGTGATTATCCCCCTGTATTCAGCGCTGGTGTGGCCTCACCTCACCTGTCTCCAGTTCTGGGCCCCACAATTTAAGAAGGATGTGAAGGTCCTTGAATGCATCCAGAGGAGGGCAACAAAGCTGGTGACAGAGCTGGAAGACATGTCCCGTGAGGAGCAGCTAAGGACTTTGGGCTTGTCTAGTTTGGAGAAAGGAGGCTGAGGGGTGACCTCATGGCGCTCTGCAGCTTCCTGGGGAGGGGAAGCGGAGAGGGAAGCGCTGAGCTCTTCTCCCTGGTGTCCAGTGACAGGACGCGTGGGAATGGTTCAAGGCTGCACCAGGGGAGGTTTAGGCTGGACATCAGGAAGCATTTCTTCACTGAGAGAGTGCTCAAACACTGGAGCAGGCTTCCTAGAGAGGTGGTTGAAGTTTGTCAGTGTTTGGGCATTTGGATAATGCCCTTAACAACATGGTTTAACTTTTGGTTAAACCATGTTATTAAGGGCTGTTAGTTAAACCAAGCTGGTTTAACTAACAGCCCTGAACTGGTCAGGCAGCTGGACCAGATGGTTGTTGAAGGTCACTTCCAACTGAAATAATAGTTCTGTTTGGTTCTATTCTATTCTGTTCCATTCTATTCCATTCTATTCTAAGAAATCACAAAGTCTATTCTATTCTAATATGAAGAATGGTCTTATTCATATTTTGTATTTTGGTTTTCCTAATTATTTTTTACATTTAGAAAGGGAAACACTGGATTTCAAAGAAAAGAAAATTTCAAGGAAATCCAAACTATCCTGCTACATTGGAAGGGAAGTACTGCATGTTCCGGAAAACAGTCTGTAAATGCTTCTTACGATCACCCCTCAGACCATTGCATAATTTATGCTTTATTTCATATAATAATTATATCTGTCTTAAAGAGGCATGATTGGAGATACTAATTCTGCTGATGCTGTTTATCTGATACAAAGGGACCCCAGACAATGCAAAACAAGTCTACATGAAAGTCCATAAGCATGGCAGTTTCTACTGGAACAGAAAGTATTCAGAAGTTAACCCAGCACTCTTTGTAGTTAAATTGACACTATAAAAATGGAGAGGCAATTTGGCTTGATTTGAAGGACACTAACCATTACCTCGTGTGCACACACTTGTGTGTCTCTAGTAAAATCAATTCTGAGTTGTTCCCTGTGACATTAAATAACTTCGGGTCATGTGCCAGGAGGTGCCTGTTGACCTCGCAGGCTATGGCTGCCCTAAGCAAAACAGCCCAGTAACAGTAGATGTGAACAGAGCAGACTGTGCTGAGGACTGATATGTACAGTATATGCATACAGTACAGGATTTTATGTCAGGCTAGCTCTAGCCTGACCCTGAGAACTGAACATCCATCAGTAATTGGAGGGCACAAGGGCAGTCTTGGAATGTATCTTCTGGTTTATCACCACCCAAAAGGGCACGAGAAAACACGCGTCAGGACTTTCAGAGGAGGCGGCTGGAAAGACAATGTTAACCACAGGGCACTAAACGGAGACACAAGGAAGGGCTCTTGAAAAGTGCACCACTGATCCAAAATAAAACACTAATGAAGAAGCACCTGCAGAAGAAGCATTAAGCGTGAATTTTAATCCCTCCTGACAGGTGAAGGGAATGAATTGTGGCCTTCCCAGCTTGGGTGAGTGATATAATTAGATAAAACAGCGGTAGTATCAGCGGTGCTCCGTCTGGTTCCCATTTTCTAAAAGAAAACCTACTGTGCACCTTAATGAAGTCTACTGTACAACCACTTTATGTGCTATTTGGTGCCTGTTATGCTTGCGCTTGAGAAGACCTGCCAAATCGGCAGTTCACGGGATTTAGGCATATGTTTTGTGATTGGGTCCTGAGAATTGGGCCCTGCAAATTTCCTGTGAAATTGGCTTTGGAGATTTTCCAGTTGGTGGGCAGGTTCTTCCCGAGGCCTTTAGCAAATCACCACACTGAGCAGATGACAGGTGCTGTGCCATCTCTTAACCTGTGGACACACAGTCATTTTTATGGTGCATCCACACCCAAAAATGAATGAGAAAGGGATTTTTTTTTTTTTTTAATATAATTTTCTTGAACTGTTGCATTGTGGGTTGGAATTATGTCACTCAAACTGCATCAGGAATGTGTGTTGAATCTGTCATATAGCTTCATCAAAACCTCCACCTAGCTAGGTAGATGTGTAAGGGGAACTTTTAGAGCATTTGAGGCTAAGCTTTACTGACTGTAAATAAAAAGAGACAAGCTGGGAAAAAAAATAAATAAAATAAACTTTGAAAGGGAAGTAAATCTTGTGTTGGCTTTAAGCCTGGAACTAATGCGGGCAAAGAGTTGTATGCTTGTGTGACCAATATTTCAAAACCAGAACAGTACTTTCCTGATGTTTTCTTTATGCTAATCTGGAACCTGTTGCATCATCACTGAGAAAAATCATAGTACACCCAGACAACCCAGAAATCTAATCTTTCATAGTTAACATGGGAGAAATATACAATGCTGTATCAACATACACAATGCAATTGTTTTCTTACTCTATCTATATTGGAACATTATATCTTCAGCCAGCTACTTACCTTTTTGCTGCTTTCTGACATCGCATAATTATAATTAAAACTGTTTTTTATAGTTTCTTATCTTTAACAACCAACTGAGTTGTAAAGAGGCTGCTAATCCAAACATCATTATTATTAATGTTTACATTTATGTTTATGTATTTAGTCTGATATTGAGTGAATTTAATCTGTTGTGGAGATCCACAAAGAACCCCAAAGTCATTAGCTTCACTTTTTCAATTGATTGGGGAAAGCTTGGAAACCAGCCTTGGAAACTTCATGACACAAAGGGTCTGTCTTTAACTACTTTCTATGCTTATAGCTTTAAACTGCTATATATATGTCAGTAAACACTGAAGGGCTCAAAATGAGATCTTAGCTTGTTCTTAGAACTTAAAAACATTTTAAGGAAATATATTAAACTTAATGAGTAAAATATGATTAATTTCTAGCCATAGAAAATCCTGTAGTCTACTGATATTTATTCAGGAATTTCATTTTAATTAGTAAAAGCCATGAAATGAGCACAGGGGAATAACTGAGAACAGAATAGTTATTGGGTAGATATAGGTCAGCATATAGACCTCAGCTGCTGGTAGATCACCTTTTTCCAAGACCTAAAGATCAGTAACATGAATAAGACTCAGTACCCTATGTGGATCCAGAGAAAAGTCTGGTAAAAAATGCTACTGATGCTGAATCGGCATTGCTGCCTTAGTGGGGAGAAACAAGCAAAAATGAACATGATTTTATTTTGGTAAATAACATGTAGTAATACAAATTTGGGCTGAAGTGCTTTTACCATTTTTTCATCTCTTCATTTTGATCAAACCAAGAATGTATTTGATATAATAGCAGTTGAGTGTGTGACTGTGAACATGCACGTAAAGAAGGTAATGAACAGATATTTTCCTGCACTACAGTCAATTATCCGATGAATCTCTCTATTGTGTATAATATCTAGCTCTGCAGAATCAGCTCTCTTCAGAGCTTCAGCAAATAAAGTCTCCAGCACTCTGATCAGGTACACTTTAAGTAGCTATGATTTATGATATTCAGTTGCTAAATTCAGACACTGTACATTATATTGTCATTTTGTAGACTCAAGAGTCTACAGTGATACCAATAACTAAAAGAGTTCATTCTTTCTCATTTACAACAATTGGAGATTTTACATCTGGAAGCTTTAATTATCCAAAGGCAATGAGGAGACGAGGCTGGTTTGGAAGACTGCAGTTAAATTGGTTGAATTGCTCGTTTTGTTCCAGATAAAACTGACATCTTTTCAGATATGTTAAGAAAGCTGGTTTGAAGAGCAGTTGAGCCCAAGCAAAAAGCAAAATAAAGGAAACATGGCTATGTGTTGGAGTAGTCACAGCACACATTTCTAAATCAACGGTGGTTGCTGATGGGACTCCCCCAGAGGAAAGACTGCAGCAGTGTATTCATTTCATCAATACCAGTAGGCATTAGTGATGACCGATGTTGGGAACATAAAATGTGTAGACATGTGAGGCAGTGCAATAGCGTAACAATGAAAATCGGGAAAATTGTTTTTCATGTGTTATTCAATTCATAAAGAATTCCTGACACTTCCTTTTCATAGCATAAATTTACTTTTTAAATATTGACATTCCCAGAAACACGTATATTTATATTTCAGTAATATTTTACTATTTCATAACATGATAGAAACAATCTATACAGGAAATACATACTATAAAAACAAGAGAAGATAAAGTATTTTTTAAATTCTGTATAAATATCCATGTCAACCTAACCTATTTAGATAGGTTCTACATGTATTATCTCTATAAGAGGACATCATCTAGAGAGATATATGTAAAGTATTAATTTAACAAAAGAGACAATTATTCCTGCCCATAATTTTTTCTGGCTGAGACAGCACAGTCTGCACCATGCAGTCTTAGTAATTCTCTCCATGAGGACTGAAAAATGTCGACCTTTGTTTAACATTAAAGATGTTACTAAAATATACCATGGAATGATCCCAATAATTGCTAAGCCAGTATAAAAATCTCTCTAGTATTGAAGCCATCCTATTTCTACATTCAAAGATCACACTGACCCTTTTGGGGAGTGAGCGCGTGAGTGGTTAGTTTATGCATAAGTAATATTATTCCCCCTTTCTTCTTGCTGTATCCCAAAATCTTTTCTTTCACTGCTTGGTAGGATACAGTCACCGCTCCACAAAGAATTATTTCACTCCTCTGTCCCTGATATGCAGCCACATGCTTGGTGGGGTTAAAATACATTTTGTTTTCTTGTTCCCAGCTTAACAAATGATCAAGTTGCTTTCAGCTATTTCTCATCATCACCAATGAAATTTACTGTTTCCTAATTTTTGTGCGAGATCTTTAAGCTGCATTAGCTATATTTTTGTTTCTTTGAAATTATTGATAATTGAAACATGGAGATACAAGAACAGATTTGATAAGAACTTCTCTTTCTTCCAATGTGCAGTCGTACGTCTGTGCTTTGGAAGGCGTGATGCAGCCCAAAAATTCCCTACTCATCACTAAAATAAAGCTATTGTCTCTAAGGCAAAATGTGACAGCCATTTAGTAACTCAATCTAATAAAATACAAAAAGTCTGGGGGAAAAGTCATATACAAAAAATCCTTCCTCTCATTAACTTAAAATGTTGCTTTATAACCATTAATAAAAATTTTTGTTAACAGATGGAATCTTTCCAGGTTAGTTAAATCCATATTATTTCAATATCTTCTTATTTATTTAATAAATTCAGTAGGACAAATAAGCATGTTTTTTCAGTGGCTCATTCCCCACCATATCTGAAACAAAACTCAGTGAGGAATAGGATTGGCTTTAGATAATGTGATCAGTAAATTATCTGTCAAAACAAATTCTCTTTCAGATGCTTCTCAAAAGCCCTATTTAAACAAATTACAAAGCTTTCTGTCTTAAATGTTTATTTAAAAAAAAAAAATGCGGTCCAGACTGGATGCTTTGTGCAGTAGCAAAACCTGGATCTCAGAGTCTTGTGACTGGTTATAGAAAAGACACGGGTAATTCTTAGATTTTTAAGGCAGAGAGAACCTTTGCAGTTACTACAGCCCTTTTGAAAATTCTTGTCTATTGACACATCTTTAATATGATGAGTGGCATTTATTTACAGGAGGGGACCCATCAAAAAAGTATAGGTTTGGACAGAGCTCAGAAAAAGAGAATATTTGTGTCAGTAAGAATGTCTCTTGTATCAAATCAAGGTCTCAGAAGTGACATGTAGTGGATGATTCAAGAGAAATCAAAAGTGTAAATATAAAAAAGTTGCACCTCTCCTGGTACAGTCACTCAGTTGTTGGTAACCAGCAGTTTAAGGACTTTTTGATCTTAAGCTTGCCCCTAGACCTTTGCTTTCATTGATTCTTGATAGACCTATCATACATGAAGGTCTTAATTCCTCTTTTAGACATACTTTTGAGCTCTATTATTCCCTGGCAATTGTGACTATATCGTATTTATTTACTATGAATAAGACTTTCTCTTTAAGTTGTTTTAAGCCTGTTCCCTAACAATTTTGCTATGAGATATAAAGGGTAAAATTTCTTTGGTTGTATTACCTGTGCTGTTCAAGATTTTACATAATCCTATCACACACTCCTCCTATCAGTCATCTCTTTTCCAAAGTAAAGAGTATTTTTAATCTCCATATTTCTGATTTGACTTATTTTCCACCTCTGAAACTGCCCTAGTTCTGCTGCATCTTTTTAACTGGGATGATCAGAATGATGCCCACAAGTCAAGACGTAGACTCACCAGACACTATATAGTGTCATAATGACAATTTCCCTTCTTTATTACTTTCCTAATATTTCCTAAGTTCTATTTACCACTTTAAGTGCCTCTGAACATTCAGTTGATGCTTTCAGAAAACTACTCATAATGACTACAAGATCTTTCAGAGCTCATTATTGTGTATCTATAGTAGGGTTATTGTTTTTTTCCCACCAAATGCATTATTTTGCATTCATTGACATTGAATTTAATCTCACTATCATTCCCATTTACAGAGTTAATATCACAAGATATTTCTGCAGGTCTTCACAGTCAGCTGTAGATTTTAGCATGATATTCTAAATGTATTTTTCACCCTCACCATTGACTCTGTCAAAGGACTCCACCAGATCTGTGAAGCAAAACTTATGTCATAAATCACATTCCTTTGGATAAAGCGCATTGACTTTTTCCAACATAGTATAGTAACTTCATTATCTAATAAGTCTAATTTTCTCATAGTATATATTGATAATATCAGTTTTGAAGTCCACACCTATTTTGTCTAGAAATACCTGGATACCTCTTGCAGCCCTTCATAGAATCATAGAATCATAGAAAGG